>CM056605.1:24054332-24225246 GCA_029721355.1 Tegillarca granosa
CCATTGTCAACTTTGGGCGTGGCAGCAGCAACAACTAAGCAACTGTCGTCAAGGAGACAAACGGGTGCATCTAAAGCATCTAAAATATGATTGTCTTATGTGTACAGATGAGTACATCAATCCTTCTATAATTTTATGTGCACAGTAATAGGCACTGGATTAAACATGTATGCATTTAAAAATCAATTCAATTGTAAATATAAACTGTGTGCGGTAGTCAATGTATTAGGCTATTAGTATGTATAACAGTTTTTTACAACCCAAGATTTATTTTTTTTTTTTACTGAAGTCATGAATCTATAATTATATTTTTCCTACATGTACCATTGCTATTAACGCCTCTCTCCCGTATCGCTCAATGATAATATTGTAATTCAATACTTTGTCTCAAGTTTCTTGATTGGTCGGACCTTTTTATTAATTTTTTTTTTTCTGCATGGAAGAATTTGCTCTTGAGTCCATCTTGCCTAAGACGATGTACAAAATCATTAATATTTCTATCCCATAGTCATGTTATTTTTACTCACTGACAAGGTAAAATATTAAATGCACTGTTTCATTTCTATAGGATGTATGCTTGTGTGTTTGTGAAGTAATCGAATTGAAAATGGCGTGTTCGGACAAATCTGTTTGTATGCCGAGTGACCTTAATATGTGAAAGAAATCATGAACGGAAGTTGTAGAAGAAGACATTGTACATGATAATAGTAAATATTGAAACTATCGTTTTTACAAAGCATTTAAATGTTACACAATGATAAAACAGATAACGAAGGCTTTTTCTATATTCCAATCAAAAATTTAAAAATTAACAATAGGAACATTTGTTTTTGTACAAGTTACATTTAATAAATACTAGTAACTTGTTTTTCGCTACACCAGGGACATCCAGAATTATATGTCGCCAGGTAAATGCACGAACATAAATACATGACCGAAAATTTAAGTTAAAAGATAAATATAATATGATAAATTTCAAGTTATTGCTCTTTTTCATTTTAAAACCCACGAGACAACAGAATGCGATTTTCATTTTGTACACGCGCTCCTGATAAACATGTTTTGAAGTATGTGCATAAGAATGTTAAACATGCAAAATTCATTTGTATACTAAAGATAAAAACTATATATATATATATATATATATATATATATATATATATATATATATATATATATATATATATATATATTCTTAAGTGTTGTTTCTTAAGTGTTGACTGTTAAGATGTTATGTACATGTATTCGAATTTTATCTATCATTTTTTCTTTTATAAGGGCAAAGTATGTACAATGTTCTACAATATGCTTAAAAGATTATTTTTAATTTGAAATAAACAAGTTTGAATACAGGCATACTAATTTAATTTCAACAGAGGTATATATGCATTATTAAAAATATTTCGCCTAATGATTTTCATATATGCATAAGGCACTGTATTATACTTTTCAGCCTTTGACGAACCTCGACAATGCTCGTGATTCTAATAGATGAATTTGTTACTTGTAACAAGTTTTGTGGTCAAATGTCCACTGGCTGATCAAGAGAATATAAAGCTTCTTTACGCGTACATTGCACGCTTTGTTTTTAAATTGATACACCCTACCTTTAGCTGACTTATGTATTGGGCGCTCAGTTACGAGTTGTCGAATGCGCTAGATTAAAGATCACAGAGCCTCTTAAGGGATGGGCGAATTCCACTCTGACAGACCCAGTGTCAGACAAATTTGCTAATTCTCTTGTTTAAGGTCAATGGTTTCCTTAGTGGTGGAACTGTGTTGTATTTTTCCTCAGTTATTTTAGAACTGACTGTAACTATGACTACAACTTAACTATAAGTTCAATAACCCTATCTTTATGACGTTAACACCAATATTCCACTAACCATCCGCCCTATATTGACTGATATAATTGCCATAATTCATTTTTTTTAAAAAATTTTTTCTAAAGATTGTCATATTGCATTTTTTGAATGTATATAAAGATAAGATTTAAAAATGCATGATGACATTATTATAATACTTTTACTTTAAATTGTGGATAATTGGAGAGATACAAATAAGTGAGATTTTATCGATGGCCTATGTTCCACACAAGAATTAAAATCGTAAGTAATGTGGGTTCAAATATGTTTGCTAAGATATATATCTGTAATTAATAATCCGATTATTACAATACAAAATAACTCGGTGTCAATCATGTTCTAAATTTAAGATTTGTACCAAGATACATTCGATTAAAATCATCAAAATGTGATTTATTTATTTCGTTGTTTGACACATCGTGTTTGTTTGAAATGACTGCGGATAAAAACGGACAAATTACAAAACTAAAAAAAGTCAATTCACACTGTGGCAGATTTAAACACAAAACTCCCATGATAAATTCCGTCTATTTTGACCTGTGTAGATCATTCGTTAATTCATTTCTATCTTGGTTGAGTTATTTTATAATTTAAAATAGTGAATGCTTATTATGCAGGTAGTTGAGTTTTAAATTATTTTCAATATAAACTATATTGAATGAAAGGGTAAAATTACAGAACATTTTTGAAAAAGTCGTACCTATCGAAGCCTGACTTCTTTTATAAAGTCAAAATACGAATTCACTAAAATCGTTCAATTTCAACACGTTAATAACTGTTATGTATATACATACCGATTCGTGTTATTATAAATATTCTTAACGCATAGACGATCTCATATCAAACAGTTTAAACTTAATGATTTCATTTGATCTTTTTACGTTATACAGTGGGTAACATTAGATTCAAGGTTTTTTGGATATTTTTGACAGTTTTAAATATATGAACAATTTCGGCGGTTTATTAATATGTCATAAAAAAAATTGTTACTTTTTCTAATAAGTAACATATTTGGGATTATAGTGATATTATCCCATTTTTTGTCGTCGTTGGCTATGATGCAATTTAAAACTTAAGGATTGTTGATCCGAAGTTTTTATAAGGTAAGCGTTTTTATGTTATTCAAACAAGTTAAGCTATTAAAGTTTCTTCATATCTTAAGCATTTACTGCATTAAAGCTTCTAAATGAAAGCATAATTCAAGAAGTAAAATCGAAAGTTAAAAAAAAACGACTATACTTTCTACAAATCGGCTCTGCAATTGGACGGGGTGATAAAAGCTGTCCTAACGGATATAGATACTTAACATCTACAAATATGTATTATATAAGCAATAGATATTGCTAACTCAAAAGATAGCTTCAAGTTACTTAGCCCACAAGTACGTCGATTTTTATGAAACGAAAAATCGTTTCGTCAAAATTTTGTTTACATACAAAAAATGCCGACTAATCTTTAATATCAAATAGACTAGTTAATGCTTACGTATTTCATCGTACTACCCGAGACAACAGCTTTGCAAGTTGGTAGAATGCTAGCTCCGTAAATGGGAAGTCGCGGGTTCGAAGCCCGACCGGGTCTAACCTAAGACTTGAAAGTGGGTAGTGACTGTTCTTTCGCCGAGCACTCGGCATTACAAAATGAAAGTCGCGGTTCTTTCGGATTGGAACTTATGATAAACGAGGTACCGTGTCACGGTAGGCGAGACACGAGAAAGAACCCTGCTGTATAATGCCATCAGCGCAACACACGACGTATCGATATTAGTTAAATATTGGACGTTAAACACTATTGCTTAACTCAACTAATCAACTTTGAAGAATTTTGTAAGACAATTGAAATATTGGTTATAAAAAACAGTAAATTGTGTGAATTAAGCAAAAATATCGAAGACGGTTTATAAATGTAGATAGAATGGATGAAAAAAAGGTTGGAAATCAAATGATGATAATAGGGACCTATACAGTATGTATAGTATTAACTAGCTATATACATTGTACGATCCTGATATTTCAAATATAATTTAACCGTACAAGGAAACAGAGGGTTAAACGAGTTGTATTACAAATTAACTGAAATACAATTACTAGTATATGCCATATGTTTTCGTAATTCTTACTAATGATAAAAGATAACTAACAATTTTGACATTTTGTCCAGTTCGGTTACTCGTCCTTTGTTTTGGGTTTGTTAATTTTGTTATAAAATGCATTTCATTCCTGTACTGGACTTTCACCTTTGTCTCGGTGAAGTAGTCGTGAATTATTGTTTTCAGACACTGTAGAATCGACCATACTTATTTTACTCATTTTTATATGTGTTCGTCAATGTCAATGTCATATACCAGTTTTTGAATTTAATCATAAAAATACATTCAAAAAGTGGTATATGACAACATATACCACTTTTTGAATGTATTTTTATGATTAAATTCAAAAAGTTGTATATGACATCAACAATCTAGAAATTTTGAAATTAAAGTTACGTGGTCCTGAGGATGAAATTTTAAAAACCGATGCCCCTTGTCACGGCAGGCGTGGCATGTTAGAGAACCCCCCATGCAGATTGCCTTAAGCGCACTGCAAAGGTCGAAATTTCTGGCATTTCACCTATAGCTGGTGACGTCTTCATAAAAGTGAAATATTCTTGACTGGAACGTAAAATACCATTAAATCAATCAATCAATCAATCAGTCATTTCAGCTTTTTTTTGTATGAATAATTTCATAGCGAATGATTGAAGATGATAAGCTTTTCGGTTAACTTTTTTTCAATTTGTGCACCATCAAACATCATTTCTAAACCCTTATTATTGGAGTTTCATATCTGATTTCGTTCGTTGCGTTATGATGTGGTTGACTTAGTGTATATTCATCTGCTTTAAGTTTCTATACATCTATACATTGATATGATAATGGTTATTCGGGCTGTTTTGGGATAAATAAAATCATGTGTGTCGTGACTTTTTTAGTTAGAGCAAAATTAAATCCGCCCATTAGAATAAGTACCACAGTACATGTACCCAAACACATCATCAAATCATAAGTAAAAGACTAGTTACAATGAGTTAAAGAAGTAACTAGTCGACCAAAGTATATGTATATGAAATGTTAGTCCGTGGGGGAGAATTAATACAATTTATTTAAAAAACTAAATATAATTTAGATATCTTTGTGTCATAATTTCATAATGGCAAAATAAAAGAGCAAAATTTTGACAACAACAATATATTATTATAAACGCTTAAATTTACGTATATCAGTATTATAATATTGTATAATGCAGGCGTGACGAAAATTGAACAATAATTTGGCGAAAACATCTTGTGTCTTGAGTGATAAGCTGTCGCATCCACACTAAGAAACTTAAAAACTATATTAAATACAATGATTGTGAAGAAGTTATCCATGCGATGACAGTTTTAAATGTATAGACTGTAAAAAAGCAGTAAATTAAATTGTAATTGAAAGTTTGCCTTAAACAGTATTAATTAGTACAAAGTAAATAAAAAGCTATGTAATTGTAGGAATAGTGGCCATCCCAATACTTATAGAATAATACATGTTTATACATACTTGTATTTGCAAAATGTTAGGGCCAATTTATCATTAATGCTCTTTGACCCTTTGACCTTAACGCGCAACAGAAAAAGATGCTAAAACGCAAACACAAACGCCAACACCAGAGGGCGAATATGTAAAGAAGAAAAGCATATGTGAAAGCAAACGACTCTTACAAAATGCAAGCTTTACATCTTCTTTTTTGTGGTGGTATTTTGTTTCACTTTTTTGACAAATTTGTATATGTGTTAGTTTTCTGACAAGCTTAAGTCTTTAAAAGTATAATAAATGAATAAAAATGAAATGAAAAATAATTTGTTTCTAGTCAAAGCAAAAAGAAAATAATAAATAAATAAATAAATAAATAAATAAATAAATAAAAATAAAAAATTAAAAAAAAAATAGATTTGAAATGTGATTACCGGCTTTTCGGGAAAATCGTCTATGACATAAACTATTGCTTGAGACCAAAGGAGGAAAATGCAAAGTTGCAAAAGCGTAAGAAGTGAATTTGTAAATACGAAAAAGCGACAGTGACAGGTCCAAAATAGCCTTTCTCCTATCTGTCGAAGAACATTAAATATAATTCTATCTAATGATGCAGTTGGTCTTTTGTGGTTTCTTATTACTAGCACATAAGCAGTGGTAAATGCTCTGGTTATAACAATATTTAACATGTTTTTATTATAGATTGTAGACCAATGATGTCAGGATTGATGACGGAAAAAATAGATGAACTGTTTACAGCATTGGTTGAAAACAAGCCAATTACTCATGCGCAGATCCACAGGGCAAGATCGGAATATCATGTTTTACGGGTGTGCATTCTTTTTACCCGCAAGTGTTCGAAGTTTAATATGCTCCCATTTTTTAAAAAAATTTCTGAGACAAAGATTTT
Source organism: Tegillarca granosa (assembly GCA_029721355.1). NCBI lineage: Eukaryota > Metazoa > Mollusca > Bivalvia > Arcoida > Arcidae > Tegillarca > Tegillarca granosa. Next base: position 24,060,655 of record CM056605.1, read on the forward strand.
TCAAGGACAATATAAATCAAGTCCATGGTTCTTATAAAAATTGTATAATAGTGACATGTACATCTCTTGAATTTTTATATATTTTTTTATAAATATAATCTAAAAAAGCACATACAGACAGGTTGAAATAAAACAAGATTAGACAAGGATTAGATATAAAGTAGGCCCTTTATTGTTTTTTACATTTGAAAAAATTATATATACAGTGGTAAGTAGTATCATTCATTAAATTTGATTTTAAAAATAATAAGAAGAATATAATCGTGAGGATCTCAAATTCTCATGTTGAACAATTTTTGATAAAATTAAAAACAATACATCAAAGAGACTGGTACTTATAATACTAGCTGGACACGTCCCTGACAGGGTTGGGGGGGGGGGCACATTAATTCTATCATTATTATTAATATTATTATAAAATATTTATTTTATCACAATTCAACAATCATATTATTTACCTCAGGCTGTAGCACAAAAAGCAGAGCAACAAAGAAGCGCACAAAAGCAGCGATCTACTCCAAGGCAACCGGTAGAGGAGGTCCCCGTGTTTTCGCTAGAAGAAGACCCCGTACATGGTGGTGAATCCGTTACATGTCCTTATTGTAAACAAAGATTGCATCGGGGTAAAAGTGCTGATGGCAGAGTTAGCGAAGACTATGAAGACTTTCATAATAAAAATAATGAACTACAAGTAGAGGTTTTCCAGTTAAAACAGGAAATACACAGAAAAAACAGAGAAATAAAAGAATCTGAAGATCAAATAAAAAGACTAAAAAGCAAAATCAGGTAATTTGTTTATAAAAAAATAAAGTACATGAATACATGTATGTTGCTTGGCAATTGCCAAAATGTTATAGAACATTACTTAAACATAAGAAGCAAAATACGATCAAGCAATTTTTAAACAAATCAATTTTTAAATCCCGACTTTGGACTTGCACCGAATATGGTGTCGATGAAAATTAATTCATTTACTGACCTGTCGAATAATATGAAGACATTTTCTACATAAATTCCATGCTGACAAGGTTACAGGATTTTTGGATGGAAATCAAATATGCACATCTGGCACATCAAAATTTAACTGGTATTTGTATTATATATTTACTACCCCTGAGCGGGTACCGCTGCTGGTGGAGTAAAACTCCCCGAGGGTATCCATAATTCAGTAGGCAGTACTTTGTGCTGTCATAAAATGTACCATTTAGCAAAATTTTCAGTCGTCTAAAATTTGAAATTAATTTAAAACTAAGGTTTGTTCCCTCATGCACAGCATTCCTTAGCTGGATTTGGATTTGTATAAATTTGAAACTTTAGATTCATTATTTTCAACTGTTTGGCTTATATTTTTTATGTATCAAACTTTTTGGTCTTAGTGTCACTGATGAGGAATGGATTTCCGAAATGTGCACATCTGGCACATCAAAATGTAATAGGTATTTGTATTATATATATATATCATAAAAATCAACATTTTTGGATCAAGTTTTCTTTATACATTCATACAAATAATCTTTCAAGTAAATGTATCTAAGAAATAAAAAGGTGACAAGTCTGAGGTCTCGCTTGAAATCTGTATATGAAGTTTCATTTTCGGATAAAAATACAGTCTTTATAACTTTAAACCATACATTTTCCATCATCATTGCGAATTTTAACAATGGTGACAACTACGAAGACGGCAGCGTGAGTCTGCTGTAGAAAAAAGATTACCATGACCATCGAAAAATTAAAACTGACTTAGTATTTTAATCGATAATCTCCTACAGTAGGTTATTTATAGAATTATTATTATTATTATCATTATTATTATTATTATTATTTATAGCGGTGCTGCTTTGAGTAATGACCCAAACGTTATTGATTTAAACGACCCAAACAGAAGTATGAAAATCGGGGAGAAATACTCAGAATTATACGATAACGAATGGGTGGATGCATTTTATTACCTAGAGAATAGCGCCAATCTGCGCGAAGATAAAATACTGGATATATTACAACGGATTTTAAGGGTAATATTTTAAATATTTGACTTGTTAATTTTAAATTCTTCTGAAAGATACACAGGATTTTTTAAATACTTTTTGATTGACATTCTCGCTGATTCCTTTCTACTCAAACCCGACATTTTATGCATTTTCGATCCACATAGTTTTAAATTTCTTATTTCTCTACTTGTAAGTTATAAATACTAATACAACATACATAAGTAAAATTAGGTAAATACTAAAATACATATTTTAACATATTTAAATCGCATACATGTTTGACACAAGTGCTAATCCACAATTTTTTTTTCATATGTTAAATAGAAAAAACCTTATCATACAATTAAAAATAACAGTGGTTTTGCCCTTATCTTTTAAAACTACCTTCCACCTTTAAGACTGTGACAGTTGTGACTGTTTTTATTCAGTCATTTATGACAATAATTGACCTTTTTGGTCGGCCAGAACAGTTTTAAACAACTGGATTTAACTTAACTATTTGATTGTGTGTTTCTCTTGGTGTTTAGAGGAATTTTAGAGGTCAATTTGGGAAATTTTATTCATTTTTTTTCAGGGCGAAACTAACTTTAGAAATTTTAAGCATACAAAATCACTTAATATAGAGAGGAGGAACCCACCTGTGGCCTAATTGGAGTATCAGTTTATCAAAATGAATTAACCCTTTCATAATGCAAGTTTCTTATCCCCTACTTGTATAAGATAGTGTAAGAATAAAAGAAAACCATTTATCTGGAAGTTTAATATAACCACCATTTTGTCTTTATAAACAGGCTGCCTACGAATTTTGTCACGATTTAGCGTTGGCACAACTAACAAACATGGAAGGAGAAATCCTGTGTCCACTAACCACGGTAAGTAGACAATATTTGTGTTATATTAACCGATGAAATCGCATTAGTTGATACTGCCCATAAAAACATGCGAAATGAACATTCAAATACCTTTCCGTGACATTGATTACGGTGTTGTGCTCATGCTTACACAGAAAAACAAGAGATGTTTCATGCTTTGGCAAAACCTAAAATATTATTGTTGTTTCTTTACCTTCCCTAAATGGATCCACTTGTTCGGAGCTCGATAGGTTTACCAGTGATTAACAGAAATTTACAGCATCGATAAAAAAAACATATCATTTTTTAAATCGATATTTTGATAAAAGAAAATCGAATGGTCAACTGATTTCACTAATGAAACTTCGAACAGTTTGATACAGATTTTGGTTTTGGTAGAGAAAATTATTATACTTTGCATTTTGCAATAGAAAAGCCAACTAGGAAAATCAATTACAAGATTCACTAAGTAAAACAAACAGTTTACAGAAAATAATTTTGAAGTCTTAAGAAATTTTGTACCCGGTCGACCGCAAATAAGAAATAGCTTTTCCTTGCCTTTTGCCTTTACGTTTTAGTTCTTTTGTTGTAATATGAAGTCAATGGATTATTGTCTTGTGGGTGGCATAAAGATAATCCGTCACATCAGTGACGTCATCTAAGGGGGAAAATTAAGACTGAACTTTGCCACCGTGAGGCGTACCTGAATTACCACCGGTGTTTATAGGTCGCGACCTTGAAAGGTCAATTGAACAAGGTGACCTATTAAGTGACTTGGTTTACCTACTTTCTTTTAGAAACTTTAATTTTAACCTGCCTTCTTGGAAATGTTGTTTTCTGTTTTTCAGTGGACTGAGAGTAAGCGAATGGAGAACATAAAACAAAGAGCAACTCCATCAAAAGAAATTAAAAAGTAGCACAACAGTTTAGAAAATCGGCATCAGTGGAGAGCATTCCAACAATTCAGCAGGTCAGTAAACTGAGACTTGTCTGACAACTTCATGAAATTATCATAAGTTTTTCCCCTACTCAAATTACTACATTTCTCTCTATCAATATTTCTATAATACAATGCACCCAGACGTAAAGCTCTCATAGAAGAAGTAAAATGACCCTTTCACTCTCTTTAATGATATGATTTTTATTTTATTTCATTCTCTTTATTGATATGGTTTTGTTCTATTTCACTCTCTTTAATGATATGATTTTTATTCTATTTCATTCTTTTTAATGATATGGTTTTTATTCTATTTCATTCCCTTTAATGATATGGGTTTGTTCTATTTCACTCTCTTTAATGATATGGTTTTTGTTCTATTTCATTCTCTTTAATGATATGGTTTTTATTCTATTTCACTCTCTTTAATGATATGGTTTTTATTCTATTTCACTCTCTTTAATGATATGGTTTTATTCTATTTCACCCCTTTTAATGATATGGTTTTTATTCTATTTCACTCCTTTTAATGATATGGTTTTTATTAGATTTCACTCCTTTTAATGATATGGTTTTTATTAGATTTCACTCCTTTTAATGATATGGTTTTTATTAGATTTCACTCCATTTTATGATTTAGTTTTCATTTTTTTTAATGATATGATTTTTATTCTATTTCATTCTCTTTAATGATATGATTTTTTATTCTATTTCATTCTCTTTAATGATATGATTTTTATTCTATTTCATTCTCTTAAATGATATGATTTTTATTCTATTTCATTCTTTTTAATGATATGATTTTTATTCTATTTCATTCTCTTTAATGATATGATTTTTATTCTATTTCATTCTCTTAAATGATATGATTTTTATTCTATTTCATTCTCTTTATTGATAAGGTTTTGTTCTATTTCACTCTCTTTAATGATATGATTTTTATTCTATTTCATTCTTTTTAATGATATGGTTTTTATTCTATTTCATTCCCTTTATTGATATGGTTTTGTTCTATTTCACTCTCTTTAATGATATGATTTTTATTCTATTTCATTCTCTTTAATGATATGGTTTTTATTCTATTTCATTCCCTTTAATGATATGGTTTTGTTCTATTTCACTCTCTTTAATGATATGGTTTTTATTCTATTTCATTCTCTTTAATGATATGATTTTATTCTATTTCATTCTTTTTAATGATATGGTTTTTATTCTATTTCATTCCCTTTCATGATATGGTTTTGTTCTATTTCACTCTCTTTAATGATATGGTTTTTGTTCTATTTCATTCTCTTTAATGATATGGTTTTTATTCTATTTCACTCTCTATAATGATATGGTTTTTATTCTATTTCACTCCTTTTAATGATATGGTTTTTATTCTATTCCACTCCCTTTAATGATATGGCTTTTATTCTATTTCACTCCATTTAATGATATGGTTTTCATTCTATTTCACTCCCTTTAATGATATGGTTTTTATTCTATTTCACTCCCTTTAATGATATGTTTTTTTATTCTATTTCAATCCCTTTAATGATATGGTTTTTATTCTATTTCACTCCCTTTATTTGTATGGTTTAAGGATCGTTGCTTCACTTAACCTTTATATTTGTGTTTCGCTTTTTTAAACCTGATTCTCATTTCCGCAAATTTTAACTACGTTATATGGCTTTCTTGATAAGGAGACATCTAGCACCTTGTTATCGTATGCACTAATGTAACATACGTACGATTAGATCTCCAGTTTGGTCTGACAACATGGTACAGTTAAATATCTAGATAAGTAAATATCTATGCAAGTACTTTTGTAATGGACCAAATATTAATTTTGTTCTTCTTATGATTGGTAATTTTGGTCAAAGAAAAACAAGTAGATTGGCTAAATTTACATTTCATTTCAGAGGAACGTCTCCCCATATTTATAATGATAACAAATAATAATTTATCGTTTTAGTTGTGTATTTTAAGTGCCATTTTATAATGTTTCTTACCACTTATTATTATGTTATAAGTAAACAATATGCAAATAAATATACTTAACTTGAACAAACAACAGACATATACCATATGTAAGACAAAGCCAATAAAATATATAAACAAAATAACATTTAGACAAAGTATTATAAATATATAAAAGGTATGAAGTCGGTAATAACCGTAGCAACAACGAACAAACAAATGAAAGCAAGGAATAAGGAGCAGCCGGCCTCACATCCTTGATGGAAGTTCACGTGTATAACTAAATTTGCCAGTTTTCAAAGTTTTTACTTTTTAAGGGGGGGGGGGTTGTGATTTTGGACATGGACTGATATGTTTGTGTTTTATTAATACTAAAATTAAAATTTGTTGGTTTTTTCCAGATATTCACGACAGAAATATTACCGGAGTTTGTGGACACTAGTATTGATAAGGACAAACACGTTCGAAATTATGCGAAAGCCTGCGTGCATGTCACGTGGTACATGTGTATCCAGGATCCTCCGATGCATCTTGTCAGCAAGGTCAATCGGAAATCAGTTTTTGATACCAATATTTTCCGGTTTTATACAAAACAAGGCGATAAATTCGACTTCGTTGTTTGGCCAGCTCTGTTACTTCATGAACATGGACCTTTGGTAACTAAGGGCGTTGCTCAACCATATGACCCAATGAATAAATCTATTTCTGGTTCAAAGCGAAGTTTAAGATCTCCGAAATCAGACCATACGCCAACGCCAACTCCCATACAGATGAGACCCCCTGTAAACCACCGCAGACCAGACGAAGATGTCATCAACCCTAGATTGAGCGGTACCCCTTACAGTTCGCATTCACAAAATCTATCCATTGCTGAAACAGAATCTGTTGACTTACCCCCAATGCCTGAACAAGAACAACGTCTGCCAACTCCACGTGAGACCGTACAGGAAAACACACGCTCGCGTATAGGGTCCAGAGAAAAAAGCAGTGACCCTAATTTGACAGCGGCATGGAGAAAAAATACACCAGCATAAAATGACACAACTAACAGCATCATCGTCCAATAAGAGTACAGACAAAAAATAAAAAAAGAGGAATGTAAAATATAAAAACTGCATTTTCAATCATTTCATGTAAATGTTTCCAAATTGCATCACATATACTCTGTTTACTGGGTGTGAATTATTTGCTCAAGCCATTTCTGATTTGTTTTTCCATTTGATTTTCAAATATATAAGGTTCTATGTAAAAATAAAACACATGTATATACATACTTAGTTAAGATGCATAAATGCAGAATCATGTTATTTTTCGTAATTGTCCAACTCGTTTAAAAAAACGTAGGTAAATAACAAATACATGAGGCTATCCAAGATCATAAGTATTGGGTTTGCCAATTATACATTTTGTAATCTCAGGATATTTTATCTTTTTGTAAGTGGCAAAGCATGCAGACAAGAAAAAGCTCCTTGCAGAACAACTTGTTGTCAAGGAGAATGATTAAGTTGTCAAGGACTTTTGTTTGTTGTACGTTTGTTGATGGTTGTAATTGCACAAAAATAAAAATTAGATACCCTAACCATTAATAGTCAATAAAACAATCTTATCAAAACAATTGGTGTGTGTGTGTGTGTGTGTGTGTGTGTGTGTGTGTGTGTGTGTGTGTGACACGAAGTTTGGAGGGGATATAGTATTTGTCGTACGTATGTTACACTTTCCTTGTCATGGCTCTAACAAGTTTGTTTCTCAGCAGAATTTCATGAAACATTTATACTTTGGTTTATTATGGTAATATCCAAAAGCGTTTGTGTTTTGATCCTAAATCAAAGATGTCCATCGTTACTATAAATAGAAAAACAGAAAAATGATCAATTTGGTTCAAATTTGGTTTATACAAAGTAGACCCCTGGGCATTGGATATATATAAACCAGTTTTTTTCTTTCTTCTTTTTTTATGACTTTTTATTTATATATATAGCTGTTTCTTTGAAAAACAATATTATAATCTATTGCCTTATTGATAATTTTCATTTTCTGTATAAAATGAGACATTAGTTTTAAAGGATATGAGTCATAACCACTCCCCGTACTCAAAACATGTGTCCAATAAACACGCAGTGATTAGAATAGATTAGGTTAATGTATATAATGCCCCAGTCAAGATTCTATCACTGAAGTGGCAATCGTCACTTAGGTTTGGAACTTCGGATGAACCGGAAAAATCGCCTTTTCGTAAGTGAACTTGAAAAATTGATCATTGTAATACATGACTGGAAAAATCCAGTAACAACAGAAAGCAAGACTAGTAGAGTTCTGTATTTTTAGATTTCGAGAAGGCATTGGATACTGTGTCCCAAACTGTTCAAGATTTGGCAAAATGCTGTGAAAAAAAAAAAAAAAAAAAAAAAAGCGCCTAGTTGACATCTTTGTTATGAAAAGAACACATTATGTTAAAAGTATTGCGAATGACGTCCAAATCTATAATTATATTCAACAGTCGAATCTGGAGTCTCACAACAAACCAGTTTTATGGCCAGTTCTGATTTTGATACACGTCAACTACATCTCTAAAACATTTATGTCTTTTCACCGATATTTGCTTTTGCTTCGAAGAAATAACCAAATTTTTAAGATTGTAAAGTTGCAAAAGGCAAAAACAATTTAGACAAGTGATAACAACATGGGGTATACGTTTTCAACCAATCAAGTGGTGACTCAAAGTAAAAGGAAGAATGTCTCACATTTCAATTACAGCTGGGGAACACAGCTAGTATCGATCTTCGTCATCCATCAAATATCTAGACATGGCAATAACAAAAAACATACGCTTGAGTAATATATTTTTTTTTGTTATTGCCATGCCTAGATATTGATGGATGATATATATATATATATATATATATATATATATATATATATATATATATATATATATATATATATATATATAAACAATGCCTATCAAATTCCGTCGACTCCTAATAAAAATATTTCAGCATGCCCTCAAAAAGTAAAATCGCAAGCATCTAAAGGATAAACTGTACCTATTCTAGTATATGCAGGTACAACACTGGTCAGTAGGATTTGTAACATTTAATTTTACTTGAAAACCAGGAATAAGGGCATCAATTTTAAAACTCCTTGAATTGCCAACACTAAAATATCCGGAGACCGCCCAGAATCATCAAGAAAAAACGTTTTGTCCGGATCTAAGTCTTCGTTTCATTCATTGATTCTTGGCCGAGGAACTAGTTCGGAGAAATGTATTTGTTCTATAATGGAAGGATTCTTCAAAAATAAAAAAATTATGATAATAAATAAATAAATAAATAGATAGATAGATAGATAAATAAATAAATAAATAAATAATTTTTTTTAAAGTATGTTTCATACCTTTTTTGAACAATATCCAGATATTCGGTATGGAAAGTCCTTGGATGATATAGATTAAAATTATATCCACAATTTTCGTCTGAAATCCAACATTGACCGTTGTTATTATAAATAGCAAAAAACGTCAAATTTGATTTTCATACATAAAAAGCATGGTAGTTCCAGGTGTGCTGATTAGGGCTCTTGCTTTTGCCTACTGACTTTTTATTTCTTTATTTTATCAAAAAAATCAAATAAATAATTAGCACATGTCAAATTGTGTAAATGGTACATTTTAAATTACTACAACGGGATACTAGTATATAAAATGATTCAGTGAACATCTAAGCCATGATACTGTCAATATTTGTTTGTACATAACTGTAGTTTATGTTTCGTGCACTACTCCAGTTCATCACAAATAAAAAATAGATCAATTTTGAAAAGCTTTGTTAAAAAAAATAATGGTTACCATTTACTTAACATTAAAAGGATGAAATTTTTTTTAAATGTTTAATTAATGTTTATGGGAGCATAGTCCAACAATTTTGACTAAAAACTGAAATTTGTTTTTTTTTATTAGAATTATAAGGAATTTTTTTTATGTTGTAAATACCTATCCTCTAATCCAACAGCTTACTATCTCGATTTGATTTGAGGTGCTCATCTACTTAGTTTACCGAAATTTCAACATACGTTGTGTGTAAAAAATAAACAATTAAATTTGGACTTTATATTAATACAAAGAAAGAATTAAGGCAGAAGTCCATGAATTCATGACTGAATTCATGGACTTCTGATTAAGGACATAACCTTAACCACAGTTATATTTCTTTCCTTCATATCGCGAAATCAAACAAATATAACATATATTGGTTCCCTCCCTTTGACGAGTCCAAACAAATATCAAAGGGAGGAAACTAGTAAACATTTAAATTTCTGAGAAGACGCTTTTTCCGAGAAGCTTGTACTTATCTTATCAAATTCATAAAATCTAAGTTAGCAAAACGCTTAATATTAGAGTTACTTACGTTAATTTAAATCGTTTTCCTGATCAAGATTGTTACAAAAACCAAAACACTTCCGTGTGGTGAGTTAGTTTCGTCCAGTTAAATGACCTTACAATGTTGCAGCTTACTCATCAAATAAGTATTTAACAGACATGAGCGGACAAGGCAGAATCACAGATATAAATGTTGTCGACGTAGAAAAACGTCGACACCCAAGCAAACATTACGTAAGTAGACTTGTCTAGGATTAATGATGTTTGTAAACGATGAAATTGGTAAACATTGGATTTGGCAGGTACTCCTGTCATCGCATACTTAATTTATATTTTGGGTACCAGACATTCCCATACCTGAGTTTAAACAAATTAATCTGTGATATTTAAACGTTTTGAATGTCTGAATTAATATAATTAGTAAAATCAATAATATTGATTCGAAAACGGGTTAAAACCACAGAATTGAAATAACGATAACGATAATAGTCATTTCGTTCCTTGGACATTTTGTACTGTGTAATATTCCATACAGTTGGGTTTAAACATACACTATCTACAGGGTTTAAACATACACTATCTACAATCAGGTCATTTCGTCCCAAGAACATTTTGTACTGTGTATATTCCATACAGTTGGGTTTAAACATACACTATCTACAGGGTTTAAACATACACTATCTACAATCAGGTCATTTCGTTTCAAGAACATTTTGTACTGTGTATATTCCATACAGTTGGGTTTAAACATATACCGTAGTATCTACAATCAGGTCATTTTGTTCCATAAACATTTTGTACTATGTATATTCTATAAAGTCAGGTTTAAACATCTGCAATCAGGTCACTTTGTCTAATCTTTATCAATAATCTTTTTATATAATCGTTTTAGGTTTATATCATACATGTAACATGGTCAGATGTTAAAACTACAGTCATTTATCGCAGATACAGCAGATTTTTCGATTTCCAGGTAAGTAAAATATAATCAACAGTTATGTTACTCCCTCACTGGACATCACAGTTTCTAGCTCTTGATGAAATGCTCATTTCATTTATAACAGGTTTTATGTTAGATTCAGCAGAGTCAGACGATCTCCATGGGTGAGTGGTCTAAAGAGAACACTTACAGATCACATACAGCACCTCACCATGTAGGTTTGAGTATTTCTTGGGCAGATCCTAAGTGTTAGAAAGTTTGTCAGTTCACTTGCTGATAGTCTGTGGTTTTCTCTGCGCACTACAGTTTCCACCACCATTCCAGACTGACTGCCTTGATATAAGTGCAATTATCTTGATTGGGGCTTAAAACTCCATGAATCCAATTCAATCCAGCAGATAATCAAATGCATGAGTTTGACACCAAACAGTGTTAAAATTTTGTAACACTTCACTGTTTAAATGCTAGAAAAATAAGTACATGTTTTTTTCAAATTTGTAAATGTTCATTCAAATACTATAGTACCCCAAGTTATTAAAAAGGATAGAATTATTTCTATTTATAATATTAGTCTGTAACAGCGATGTTGAGTGTCAGCTCTCTTAAAGTCACAATTCTGACTTTATATTTGTAATGCAAAAACATTAGAATTATTTGCATGAACTTGCAATTGTACACTAGATAGACTTAATAAAACAATATAAGACTAATATTGCCTTATGGAACTCTGTTGAATACCTTAGGTATCGACTTAGAATAATACCAGCCAAAAATAATACGTAAGGGGTTTTGGTTTCCTTACCTACAATAAACTATATAGACTTGTAGAAGGGTTATGCCTATTGAACAGATAGAAATTCATGCAACCTTAATAGCAGATAAGAGATTTTAACATTAATACAACTAGCTAAACAAGTTACTTCCCAGACTTTTGAATTTTATGATTTTTTTTTAATTTTTCAGCATGAGTTATTGGAAAAGTTTCCTATTGAGGCAGGAGTTATAGACCCTACACAAAGAATAATTCCCTTTTTACCAGGTAAATTCCATTTTTAGTTGACAGTGGCAGATCTAGAGGGGGCACAGGGGGCATATCCTCCCCCCCCCCCCCATCCCCCATGTTGCTCACAATTCATTTTTGGGCATTTTTCCTATATATTCCAAAGACCAGCACTCTGAATGACAATATTTTTCTCTTTATTTCAGCTGATATTGCATCAGAGTGCAGAATTTTTTGCCATTTTCCCCCTCTAAGAGGTTCGAGACTTTAGCTCCCCAAACCCCCCTCCCTCATTCCGCTTATAAAATCCTGGATCAGCCTCTGTTTGATGTAGGCAAGGTTTGATATTTTACCTTTTTAATTTGTGTACAATGTACCAGTAACTGCAAATATTCAAAATATTAATGAGAGTTGCTCACAAAACTTTGAATTTATATCTCACAGTTAACCAATAATGTTGATTGATAATTTTAGCATATTATATTGAAAAAAATATATATATATCTAGAATCATTTAAATGTTGTTTATATGTATATAGATGTATTTATTAAGCAGTGGTATATGAATATTTTGTATAATCTGTCCCCAACCCCATGAAACAAGATTAATATACTCAAGTGTTATGTCACTGATTTTCTTTATATAATTGATGATGATACTTGAAAATGACATCATCTTTTATTCCACATTGCTTGTGCTAATTGACAATATTTGGATTGTTTTCCTATAGTTAATAATAAGGCTTCCACGTTTACACAAAACCATAAATGTGTACACGACCGGTAGTAAATGAAAAGATGTCGTTTACACGGCCATTACGATTCAGAACATTGATTGTATCAAAGAGAAGGTATCATGTCAGTCATATATTCATGAACATGAATTTTTATTAAATTAAAACACATTTATTTTTATCCTTCTGTAACAATAGTTTGAAACAAAAAATTACCGTTAACATCGATCCATGTAAAGCCTATAGCTTCATTACCTGAGACGATATTGATATTCAAGCGCATACCTGTGGACTTTCTCAAAAACTTCAAAATCGTTACTTAACCCTAGTTAACAAAAACTTATGTACATGGAACTTCAAAATTTCAATAAATGAAAATATTCAATTTTAACTTACAAAAATGACCATCTCTGTAACAACATAAAGTTGAAATATGAATTAGATGGTAGACATGGTAAAGTAGGAAGCGTAGAAATCGAAGTTGCCGGGATACTTGGAACATTATCCTCTATAGGCTCATGACGACATGCTTCTGAGATAGATCTATTTATTTGTTAGCCAATTTAAGTTTGGATTTCAAACAACAGTTAATAGAGATCAGCTTGTCAATTGTGTTGGAATCCAGAGAAGATCTGAATTTATTTATTCTCCCGCCTGCTGTCGAGAAAACTCTCTGAAAGCACAGAAGTCACTGGTTTCCCTAAATATTTTCGTGCAAGTTGTGGGTCTTGGAAACATATGCTGATTTAATTTTCACCAATTAAATATGTCACATGTCATGTACATGGTTATAAAATTTGTAAACGTTTACAGCCTATATCTGACACGTTACCGTTTACACGTGTAAAAATGGAAGCCTTAGTTAATAACCAATTTTCAATTACAGAACATAAATTTTACGATTACCAGTATACAATAGAAAAGGTGTTGCATTTGTATTGATATTTACTATATTTTTGAAACTTGTGAGGAATAAATTATTATGCAACTCTCATAATGCTCATTGCATAAAATTTTATTTAATCCAATATTGATATTTTTAATATATAGTGCATATTAACTGGAAAATGCTTTTTCCCTTGTTTGTTTGAATGTTTAATGATATTATATCCACCCATTGGTCTTGTTTATTATTGTTATTATTATTATTTGCTTGTTTTTGATAGTTATTTATTTTATTTTTTTAACATTTTTAGCTTTAAAATTGTAAAATTGCATGTTCAGTTCACTTTCAGCTTATCACACATTTTGACTGAAAACATCTTCATTGTTTCATAAAAAGATCACTATGATATGAATATGACCAACATATAAAAGCTTAGAGTATCAAATAATTTATTTTCATGATTTTTTTTTTGGCACACACTAAGTATTAATTCTTGCAGTTAATTCAAATATCAAATTAAAAGAATATTTGACAAAGATTACGTCTAACATGGGAAAGAGCAGGTACTCTATCCGCAAATAAACATCTGATGATATTGTGTTTTGTTATTCAACCCATGAAATGGGAGCCCACAACTTTAAATGATTGATGCCAACCAACTTAAAATGTAAAAGCATTTACAGTATCAAATGTTAAGACCACTTCCAAGTTCTGTTTGATTCAATTTGACAAAACTATAGCAAATCTTTTTGTTAAATAACAAGAAAAATCTTCAAAAATAAACAAAACAAATGCTGTGTGCATGCAATTTTCTGTAAAGCATACAACAGAGTAATGCAGATCGGATTAAGTTGCTTACTTGCATGAACTTTAAAAAACATGTTCATCTGTTTTGATGAGTCAATATTTGTGTTAGAAATTACCGTAAATAAATATTTCCTTAGGCTCATCATGGACAGAGTATCTGGGTAAGTCGTGTAAATATTTTAGTATGATTTCTCATGTTCATATACCATGTTATATACTTATGTATGTATATATATCATATCATATTGTACCATTCCATTACTATGGCTGTGTTCATTATTGTATCTGCTAGCTTTACATCAGGGTATTGTTGTGGCATATGACAACAATCACAGTAATTTGGTATACACAAGTACAAAGTGATAGCCCATAAAATTCATGTAGATCTATTTAATTTGATATGGCATTGCATAAATTTTTATTTTTCTGAAAAAGTGATATTTTTCAGGTAAGTTGCAAAATAAACACATCCTGTATCACCACCCCAACTACAAATGTTATTTGGTCCAAAATAAACATGCCCCATAGCACCACCCTCACAACAAATGTTATTTGGTCCAAAATAAACACGTCCCATATCACCACCCCCACCACAAATGTTATTTGATGCAAAATAAACATGTTCTATATCACCGCCCTACCACAAATTTTATTTGGTGCAAAATAAACGTGCCCTGTATCACTACCCCCACCACAAATATTATATAGTGCAAAATAAACATGCCCAATATCATCAACCCTACCACAAATGTTATTTGGTACAAAATAAACCTGCCCCATTTCACCACCCCCACCAGAAATGTTATTTGGTATTAATTATGTGGTGCTCTTGTGAACTCCAATAAAATGTTATATTGATCTCTAGATGTATATAAGCAATGCTATCCATCTTCGTCCGTCGTGCGTCGTGCGTTGTGCGTCGTGCGTAAACTTTTTACATTTTAATCTTCTCCTCCAAAACCACTGGGCCAAATTTAATGAAACTTGGTAAGCCATCATGCCTGGGTGAAGCTCTTTCAGATTTGCACTAATGAAGGAGTTATGTCCCCTTGGGGCCCCATAAAGGGGGAAATAGTGAAAAACTTTAAAAACCTTCTCCTCTGAATCTACAAGAGGTATACCTTAGTTATTTCATTTATAACATCCTTAGGTCATCTATTTTCAGATTTGCACAAATGGTAGCCATGGGACTCAAAATGGGGAAATTGTGAGGCACTGAGTGGGGAATTTGATAAAAATTATATATTTGTCACTATATCTTAGAAACTATTAACTTTTTGTATAGGCATATATATTAGAATATTGTAGGTATTGACATGACGATCATTTTGATATATGGTTCAAGGTCATATGTTGAAAGGTCAAGGTCACAGCTGCAAAAGAAGACTTAAATTGCTAATTATCTTGAAAACTATAAATGTTTTGTATAGGCATGTATATTAGAATATTCTAGGTATTGACATGACGATCATTTTGATATATGGTTCAAGGTCATATGTTGAAAGGTCAAGGTCACAGCTGCAAAAGAAGACTTAAATTGCTAATTATCTTGAAAACTATTAACCTTTTGTATAGGCATGTATATTAGAATATTCTAGGTATTGACATGACGATCATTTTGATATATGGTTCAAGGTCATATGTTGAAAGGTCAAGGTCACAGCTGCAAAAGAAGACTTAAATTGCTAATTATCTTGAAAACTATTAACCTTTTGTATAGGCATGTATATTAGAATATTGTAGGTATTGACATGATGATCATTTTGATATATGGTTCAAGGTCATATGTTGAAAGGTCAAGGTCACAGCTGCAAAAAAAAAAGACTTAAATTGCTAAATATCTTGAAAACTATCAACTTTTTGTATAGGCATGTATATTAGAATATTGTAGGTTTTGACATGATGATCATTTTGATATATAGTTCAAGGTCATATGTTGAAAGGTCAAGGTCACAGCTTCAAAAGGAGACTTAAATTGCCAATAATCTTGAAAACCATCAACTTTTTGCATAGGCTGCATAGGCATGTATATTAGAATATTGTAGTTATTGACATGACAATCATTTTGATATATGGTTCAAGATCATATGTTGAAAGGTCAAGGTCACAGCTGCAAAAGAAGACTAAATTGCTAAATATCTTGAAAACTATTAACTTTTTGTATAAGCATGTATATTAGAATATTGTAGGTATTGACATGACAATCATATATATTTTGAGGTCATATATGTTCAAAGGTCAAGGACATAGCTGCATAAGTATACTGAAATTGAATTATGATTTGGAAATTATTCATTGCACTACAGTTACTTCATGCATATTATATAAGCTACTTATAAATGAAATGTGAGTGGATATATTTCTGATTAAGTTTTGTGGGAGTTCTTAACTTGAGAAAACTTTTAAAGTTTCTGTACTTAATATATTGTCTATTGCACTTTGCAAACTGCATTTGACAATATCTTCAGGTGAGCGTTAAGGCCCATGGGCCTTTTGTTTAAATCTCCTTGTCTAAACTAAAATTTCAGTGGTACAAAACAGTGGGTGTCCTTTTTACTAGCAGAAACAGTGGGTGTGTTATCTACTCTGTAGCGTGCAGGTGCTCTAAAGCTTATGGATCACAACACTTTCCATTTTCTGGGTTCAAATCCCAATGGACAAATCCTAATCATTTCACTTACCAAAGGTCAGCGTTTTTTTCTAGGCACTTGTGTTTTCTTCACCATATAAACTAAAAGCTTCAATAGTAGTTCAAAAATCTTGCACAAAACAGATGAACCATAAGCTTGAAAATTGAGCAGGTCCAAGAAAAAAAATATGGTGTTCTTCTGAGCTGAAAGTTTATTTAAATTATGTTTGCTATGTTGATTTTTCACAAAATTACATTTTGACTTTTGTAAAAAAATAAAAAAATAAAAAGTAAATAAATGTGTTAGATTAAGATGACGGTGTCACCATAACAAACTGTTGCTAAGCTACCAGATTTTTCCAAACACACCTTTGATATATTATGATATGCATGCATTTGTATCAATATGTTGATTGATCAAAAAAGTTATTTATCTTTGAAATTTTATTATTTACATTTAACATCTCACATTTATTCTCATTCTTGGCTAATCTCTAAGATCTCAGATGCATTTTATCATAAACTTATGTCTACACTATCTCAACCTAGCTAATTTAAGATTGTAGGCTGGGTCATACATTTAGGCCAGTCTGTCACTCCTGGACCTGTAAAATTTCAGCAAGACCTTTTAAAATGCTGTCATATATTCCCATTTATAATAATGAGATTTTTACCAATCAGAACTGTAGGCTTATTTCAAACATTGGTAGAATTACCCAGTAACTTGACTAGATGTAGATGTGATTTCAAAGCAGTTCTTAAAAAGCCAATTAGTTTCTTCATTAATACAGTGAAATCTTGTGACATAACCATTGTACTCATAAACTTTTATTTTATACTTCTTAAGTTGTATTTTAAAAAGAATTCTATCATTAAAATGAATTTGTTTTAGAGTTATGGCTATTTAAAATTTTCAGTGGGAAGTTTTTTCTTTTAGAGTAATACTAAAACTATCAAAAGAAGAAATAAAATTGGTTAAAGTAACTACACTGATAGAAGTTGCAAATGACAATTTCTGTTGGTGGCCAGTGGTGGGGGATCCTGTTTTACTGAATTTACTTGTTCATTTTGAAGATGGGAGGATTAAACTTGCCATTTACAGGCTAAG
Organism: Tegillarca granosa; assembly: GCA_029721355.1. NCBI lineage: Eukaryota > Metazoa > Mollusca > Bivalvia > Arcoida > Arcidae > Tegillarca > Tegillarca granosa. The sequence continues at coordinate 24,078,872 of CM056605.1, forward strand.
AAAAACATTTGCATGCAACTCTCTCTGAAATTACTAATTTGTGAATTTTGAAAAAAAAAATATCTGAATGTTGTTGAAGTAAGTACTGATTTTTTGCATTAGGTAATAAATAGAAAATTTGTTGATGTCTTGAATGATTTCATACTCTAGTTGGTTTCCATAATTAAAACTGTAAACAAATATTTTATGAACAACAAAAGTGTACCTTGTCAATTACACTAGTCCTCTATTACTGTAAATTACTTTAATTCCGTTGCCTTTTTTTCAAGAATCCATAGCAAGACCTATTTACGTGACATGAAATTTTTCGCGATTTCCCAAAAAGGAAATCTGGTGAAATATGTTTAACTTTGTATATGTTATGCTATGGTCAGTTTGTTTTTAAACTCACTTTAATTTCACATTTAATTTTTGTGAATTGTTACTGTGTCACAGATATTGCAAAAATAAAAGTGCTCGCGAAAATTAACTGATTTACAATGTGGCATATGGGTATGTGGGCTACGAGGTCCAGTCAGACTGGTGACCAACATGTGACTACCCAGAAAATACCTGCCTTAAACAGTTGAACAACTCTCCATCTGAATAATTGGCAAATCTAATGTTGTTTCTGCCTTATTGTTCATTTACCAAGAATTGTTGTATAAATTCATTTGATCATTTATTGTTTGATTGATAAAAATGATGACATCATGAAAATTTTATATAGATAATATTCACATGATGTAACTTCTGTTAGTTACCAAGTGGAAAATAATTAAACATGAACCCATGATTTAAACCTAGTCGCTAAGAATGTCAATTTCACTTATTTTAGTCAATTTTCAAGAAACAGTGGTAAAAGTCACCAAAAAATAAAGTCCTGGCTTCTTGTAAAATATGATAATAAATACTGTAATATGTGACAGTCTTATTCCATTCTCTGAAGAGTGTCAAAGTTAGTGATAAAGAAGCACATTGTTTATCAAAATGTCGTCTTTCACAAAAATGACTCTGGTAGGAGGAAGCCTCTCATTTAGCAGATTATTTACTATGATTCAAGTTTTTCCATAACACATCATTCTATTTGTCACTATATTATAAGACAATTAAAAAGAATTGCAAATGTTTAGGTATGCTTTTATGTTTTTAAATATCATATATACAAACAAGGATTTTTTGCATACAATACAACACATTTAAACTTTGACTTTTCATATGCATGTCTCTGAACTTTGAACTTTCATACATCATGTACATCAATGTTGTCTGATCATGTTATGTCCAATTTGTGATCAAGGGAGATAACTGTACATCAGTTTTGACCAATCATATAATGTCTATATTGTGATTAAGGTAGATAACTGTACATCAATTTTGACCAATCATGCAATTTTGACCAATCATATAATGTCTAATTTGTGGCCAAGGGAGGTAACTATACATCACTGTTGACCAATCATGTATTGTCTTATTTGTGATCAAGGAAGATAACTGCATATGGAAGATCATTCTTTAATTTTAGGTAAAATATACCTTGGACGAAGTCATATTCGAGATGTAGCATTAAAGAGGCTTAAGCCTATAGATGACTATTGTAAGGTTAGTTATACTCTTTATATTATACCTCATCAATTTGTTTTTCTAATAAATGCATTGATTTTATTTTGGGCTATGTTTTGCAATACAGACCAGAGGCTCTAGTCAGTATTATGTTTGCTTACATCACATGATAATCCTGATGACGTAATATTACACTAACAAAAAGAACATCTTAACCTGAATATATTTATTAGTGGATTAATGCAAATGTAAAGTTACAGTCAGGAACAGCAACTGTAATATGTAAACAATCATCGTCTTAAAGGAATTAATAATTCCAGAAAAATGCTGGTATCTATTTAAAGATGGTATCTATTTGGTATTATATAAAGCTGAGGTCCATATTGTATTTTTGGGGTGCCTGCCAGGTCTATAAACAGAGATAAAGGCTGTAACCTCTTAAAATATTTGTTAAATATACAAACTCAGCTGCTTACATTCAGTCTATGATTTTAAAATATCTCTTGTAATACAGTTACAATAACAATATGACTGTTCCTTATCTAACACTTGTAAAACAAATCAAGAAAAAAAGGTTCTCAAAATGCTTGTTGGAACAAAACAATATTAGCTAACAATGCTTACCAAATAGCTTAAGGTCTTAAGTTTGATTGGAGATGTGCATCTAGTTGATTATGATAAAGTATTATCATTTTGACTTGAAAATCATGATGTTTCAGATCAGTCCTTAAAGCCTGTACATGCCCTTGGCATAGAAAATGAGCATGAAAAACAATGTTAAAGTTTTTAGTTTCAGTAATTTGATTGACAGATGTTAAACATTTCTATTGTATTTTATATAAATTCAAACCATGTTGCTACATTAAAATACTGTATCACACAAGTGAGTAAAAATTGAGAAATATACTGATGCAATTTTTTTGCTGCTTAGATGTTTTTAATATGAAGTAAACTGTTAATATCTTTTGTATAAACTATTTTATGTCATTTTTGTGTTTTCATCCCAACAGTATGTAGCATTCACAAGTTACAACATCAAATTCTTAAAATTCTTGTTGAAATTTATTTACCGGTATTAAGAGACTCGATTTGCACAAAGAACTTTAAGGAAGCTATGTTTCAAAAAGATTTTTTATATGCAGTTCAGCAGGTTCAAAAAATATTCTGGCTTAGTAGGAAAATTGCTACTTAAGACCTTTTACATACAATGAAAAGAATGAATTAATGACTTTACTTGTATGATATACCCTTTTACCTTTAATATTAAATATAACAAAACAATTATTATTTTTTTTTTTTTTGTATTTATTTCATTTTCAGGCACTAATAAAATGTCCTGAAAAGATATCACAGTGTAATGCTGTGTTAGAGTTTTTTGAGGTTGAACCGGAGGATTTGAATCCCGTCCAGGAAGAAGAAGAGTAAGTTTCTTAACTGTTATCTCCCTTATAAAACTGTTTCTCAAGAGATTCAATTTCTCAGAGAGTCCCACAGTAAAGAACATCAGAAGTCAGATGGGTGGCCAACTGGGTTTAAACTTCCTTACCTTCTTAATTGAAGAGTTGTAGATTTTTGTGCCTTAGTAGAGGTATGTCTTTAAACATGAGATTTTTTATTACCCAATGAATTGTGATAGACTTACATACATGTGTAACATTACTTAATTCTTTGATAAACCCCAGTTTGAATAGGCTTTATTTAAAGTATTTTAAATATGCCCACTAAAACCTACATAATGTAAAAAACTGTATTTTTCTGACATGATATTTTCACTATCAAATTTATTACAAGACATGACATTTTCACGATATCCATTGTGAGCCCATTATTTACAATCGTAGGTATGTAATTAATATCACCTTTACTCCACCTGTACTCTCCTGTGAACTGTTTTTACAAACATCTCATAATAAAGCTTTAAAAGACATGCTAGATATCAACATGTGTCAGTATCTTAAGAAAGCAAATGACACATTTTGTTTGATCAGTTTTATTTTCACACACGTTTATTTCATGACTTTTTACTATAACTCTTTAATTATGCAAAAATGACATGTATATGTTAATTTTGTGTTTTACAGTGGATCCATATTCAGCTATTTGTAAGAAATATGTAATGTTTTCATGTAGCAACATCTTCTTATGGATTTTATTACCTCTCACTGTTTAAGTTTGAATCCCACTCTAGCAACACCTTCTTATGGATTTTAGCACCTCTCACTGTTTAGGTTTGAATCCCACTCTAGGAACACCTTCTAATGGATTTTAGCACCTCTCACTGTCTAGGTTTGAATCCCACTCTAGCAACATCTTCTTATGGATTTTAGCACCTCTCACTGTCTAGGTTTGAATCCCACTCTAGCAACACCTTCTTATGGATTCCAGAACCTCTCACTGCCTAAGTTTGAATCCCACTCTAGCAACACCTTCTTATGGATTCCAGCCCCTCTCATCGTCTAGGTTTGAATCCCACTCTAGCAACACCTTCGTTTGGATTCCAGCACCTCTCACTGCCTAGGTTTAAATCACACTCAAGCAACACCTTCTTATGGATTTTAGCACTTCTCACTGTCTAAGTTTGAATCCCACTCTAGCAGCAACTTGTGGATTTTATCACCTCTCACTGTTTAGGTTTGAATCCCACTCTAGCAACACCTTCTTATGGATTTTAGCACCTCTCACTGTCTAGGTTTGAATCCCACTCTAGCAACACCTTCTGATGGATTTTAGCACCTCTCACTGCCTAGGTATGAATCCCACTCTAGCAACACCTTTTTATGGATTTTAGCATCTCTCAATTTCTAGGTTTAGATCCCACTCTAGCAACACCTTTTTATGGATTTTAGCACCTCTCACTGTCTAGGTTTGAATCCCACTCTAGCAACACCTTCTAATGGATTCTAGCACCTCCCACTGCCTAGGTTTGAATCCCACTCTAGCAACACCTTCTTATAGATTCTAGCACCTCTCACTGTCTAGGTTTGAATCCCACTCTAGCAAAACCTTTTATGGATTTTAGCACCTCTCACTCTAGGTTTGAATCCCACTCTAGCAACACCTTCTAATGGATTCTAGCACTTCCCACTGCCTAGGTTTAGATCCCACTTTAGCAACACCTTCTAATGGTTTTTAGCACGTCTCACTCCTAGGTTTGAATCCTACTCTTGCAACAACTTCTTATGGATTTAAGCACCTCTTTCTATCTAGCTTTGAATCCCACTCTAGCAACACCTTCATTTGGATTCCAGCACCTCTCACTGCCAAGGTTTGAATCCCACTCTAGCAACACCTTCTTATGGATTTTAGCACTTCTCACTGTCTAAGTTTGAATCCCACTCTAGCAGCAACTTATGGATTTTATCACCTCTCACTGTTTAGGTTTGAATCCCACTCTAGCAACACCTTCTTATGGATTTTAGCACCTCTCACTGTCTAGGTTTGAATCCCACTCTAGCAACACCTTCTTATGGATTTTAGCACCTCTCACTGTCTAGGTGTGAATCCCACTCTAGCAACACCTTCTAATGGATTCTAGCACCTCCCACTGCCTAGGTTTGAATCCCACTCTAGCAACACCTTATGGATTCTAGCACCTCTCACTGTCTAGGTTTGAATCCCACTCTAGCAAAACCTTTTATGGATTTTAGCACCTCTCACTCTAGGTTTGAATCCCACTCTAGCAACACCTTCTAATGGATTCAAGCACTTCCCACTGCCTAGGTTTAGATCCCACTTTAGCAACACCTTCTAATGGTTTTTAGCACGTCTCACTCCTAGGTTTGAATCCCACTCTTGCAACAACTTCTTATGGATTTAAGCACCTCTTTCTATCTAGCTTTGAATCCCACTCTAGCAACACCTTCTTATGGCTTTTAGCACCTCTTATTGTCTAAGTTTGAATCCCACTCTAGCAACACCTTCGTTTGGATTCCAGCACCTCTCACTGCCAAGGTTTGAATCCCACTCTAGCAACACCTTCTAATGGATTTTAGCACCTCTCATTGTCTAGGTTTGAATCCTATCTAGCAACGCCTTCGTTTGGATTCCAGCACCTCTCACTGCCTAGGTTTGAATCCCACTCTAGCAACACCTTCTTATGGCTTTTAGCACTTCTCACTGTCTAAGTTTGAATCCCTCTCTAGCAACACTTTCTTATGGATTTTAGCAACTCTCACTGCCTAGGTTTGAATCCTACTCTAGCAACACCTTCTTATGGATTTTAGCACCTCTCATTATCTAGGTTTGAATCCCACCCTAGCAACACCTTCGTTTGGATTCCAGCACCTCTCACTGTTTAGGTTTGAATCCCACTCTAGCAACAGCTTATGGATTTTAGCACCTCTCACTGCCTAGGTTTGAATCCCACTCTAGCAACACCTTCGTTTGGATTCCAGCACCTCCCACTGCCTAGGTTTGAATCCCACTCTAGCAAGCAACACCTTCTTATGGATTTTAGCACCTCTTTCTATCTAGCTTTGATTCCCACTCTAGCAACACCTTCTTATGGATTTTAGCACCTCTCATTGTCTAGGTTTGAATCCCACTCTAGCAACACCTTCTTATGGATTTTAGGACCTCTCACTGCCTAGGTTTGAATCCCACTCTAGCAACACCTTCTCATGGATTTTAGCACCTTATTGTCTAGGTTTGAATCCCACTCTAGCAACACCTTCTTATGGCTTTTAGCACTTCTCACTGTCTAAGTATGAATCCCACTCTAGCAACACCTTCTTATGGATTTTAGCACCTCTCACTGTCTAGGTTTGAATCCCACTCTAGCAACACCTTCTTATGGATTATAGCAACTCTCGTTGTCTAGGTTTGAATCCCACTCTAGCAAACCTTCGTTTTGATTCCAGCACTTCTCACTGCCTAGGTTTGAATCCCACTCTAGCAACACCTTCTCATGGATTTTAGCACCTCATTGTCTATGTTTGAATCCCACTCTAGCAACACCTTATGGATTTTAGGACCTCTCACTGCCTAGGTTTGAATCCCACTCTAGCAACACCTTCTTATGGATTTTAGCACCTCTCATTGTCTAGGTTTGAATCCCACTCTAGCAACACCTTCATTTGGATTCCAGCACCTCTCACTGCCTAAGTTTGAATCACACTCTAGCAACACCTTCTTATGGATTTTAGCACTTCTCACTGTCTAAGTTTGTATCACACTCTAGCAACACTTTCTTATGGATTTTAGCAACTCTCACTGCCTAGGTTTGAATCCTACTCTAGCAACACCTTCGTTTGGATTCCAGCACCTCTCACTGCCTAGGTTTGAATCCCACTATAGCAAGCAACACCTTCTTATGGATTTTAGCACCTCTTTCTATCTAGCTTTGAATCCCACTCTAGCAACACCTTCTGATGGATTTTAACACCTCTCATTGTCTAGGTTTGAATCCCACTCTAGCAACACCTTCGTTTGGATTCCAGCACCTCTCACTGCCTAGGTTTGAATCACACTCTAGCAACACCTTCTTATGGCTTTTAGCACTTCTCCCTGTCTAAGTTTGAATCCCACTCTAGCAACACCTTCTTATGGATTTTAGGACTTCTCACTGCCTAGGTTTGAATCACACTCTAGCAACACCTTCTTATGGATTTTAGCACCTCTCATTGTCTAGGTTTGAATCCCACTCTAGCAACACCTTCATTTGGATTCCAGCACCTCTCACTGCCTAGGTTTGAATCCGACTCTAGCAACACCTTCTCATAGATTTTAGCACCTCTCATTGTCTATGTTTGAATCCCACTCTAGCAACACCTTCTTATGGCTTTTAGCACTTCTCACTGTCTAAGTTTGAATCCCACTCTAGCAACACCTTCTTATGGATTTAAGGACCTCTCACTGCCTAGGTTTGAATCCCACTATAGCAACACCTTCTTATGGATTAAAGCACCTCTCATTGTCTAGGTTTGAATCCCACTCTAGCAACACCTTCATTTGGATTCCAGCACCTCTCACTGCCAAGGTTTGAATCCCACTCTAGCAACACCTTCTCATGGATTTTAGCACCTCTCATTGTCTATGTTTGAATCCCACTCTAGCAACACCTTCTCATGGATTTAAGCACCTCATTGTCTATGTTTGAATCCCACTCTAGCAACACCTTCTTATGGCTTTTAGCACTTCTCCCTGTCTAAGTTTGAATCCCACTCTAGCAACACCTTCTTATGGATTTTAGGACTTCTCACTGCCTAGGTTTGAATCACACTCTAGCAACACCTTCTTATGGATTTTAGCACCTCTCATTGTCTAGGTTTGAATCCCACTCTAGCAACACCTTCATTTGGATTCCAGCACCTCTCACTGCCTAGGTTTGAATCCGACTCTAGCAACACCTTCTCATAGATTTTAGCACCTCTCATTGTCTATGTTTGAATCCCACTCTAGCAACACCTTCTTATGGCTTTTAGCACTTCTCACTGTCTAAGTTTGAATCCCACTCTAGCAACACCTTCTTATGGATTTTAGGACCTCTCACTGCCTAGGTTTGATTCCCACTATAGCAACACCTTCTTATGGATTAAAGCACCTCTCATTGTCTAGGTTTGAATCCCACTCTAGCAACACCTTCATTTGGATTCCAGCACCTCTCACTGCCAAGGTTTGAATCCCACTCTAGCAACACCTTCTCATGGATTTTAGCACCTCTCATTGTCTATGTTTGAATCCCACTCTAGCAACACCTTCTCATGGATTTTAGCACCTCATTGTCTATGTTTGAATCCCTCTCTAGCAACACCTTCTCATGGATTTTAGCACCTCTCATTGTCTAGGTTTGAATCCCACTCTAGCAACACCTTTTCATGGATTTTAGCACCTCTCATTGTCTAGGTTTGAATCCCACTCTAGCAACACCTTCTCATGGATTTTAGCACCTCTCACTGCCTAGGTTTGAATCCCACTCTAGCAACACCTTCTAATGGATTTTAGCACCTCTTACTGTCTAAGTTTGAATCCCTCTCTAGCAACACCTTCTCATGGATTTTAGCACCTCTCATTGTCTATGTTTGAATCCCACTCTAGCAACACCTTCTAATGGATTTTAGCACCTCATTGTCTATGTTTGAATCCCACTCTAGCAACACTTTCTTATGGCTTTTAGCACTTCTCACTGTCTAAGTTTGAATCCCACTCTAGCAACACCTTCTTATGGATTTTAGGACCTCTCATTGTCTAGGTTTGAATCCCACTCTAGCAACACCTTCATTTGGATTCCAGCACCTCTCACTGCTTAGGTTTGAATCCCACTCTAGCAACACCTTCTCATGGATTTTAGCACCTCTCATTGTCTATGTTTGAATCCCACTCTAGCAACACCTTCTAATGGATTTTAGCACCTCTTACTGTCTAAGTTTGAATCCCTCTCTAGCAACACCTAATGGATTTTAGCACCTCTCACTGCCTAGGTTTGAATCCCACTCTAGCAACACCTTTTTATGGATTTTAGCACCTCTCACTGTCTAGGTTTGAATGCACTCTTGCAAAATCTTCTTATGGATTCCAGCACCTCACTACCTAGGTTTGAATCCCACTCTAGCAGATCTTAGTATAAGAAAGTTTGTCAATTTACTTTGGGCTCTCCACAATCTCTGAATTAAGCCGAGCAAATCTTCTCACCAGGTTGTTAGTTGAAGAATGATTGAGGAAAGCAAAGTACCATAAGAAAATAACAAAGCTGCAGTTTGGTTGTTGACTAATTTTCTCATATTAGTGTCTAACCATTTGGGATTGATTTTAAGCCTAGACAGCAAAGCACTATGATCAGTAGACTCATGTTTTTAACCAACTGATCACAGAGGCCTATTCAATGAGGTGACATGCTTTGGACACAATACTCCCCATTGAAAAGACATAAGTCCAAGATTAACCTACAGTATTTCTGTAGCCACTTATTTGCCTTTTAGCTGGGTTGACTTGAGACATGTATAAACTGACTCAGTCCCAATAATGCTCAAACTAAAGACTTTTGAATCACAAAAAATATCTTTATTCTTTACCATTTGGTGATGTTTTTACACATATGAAGTTGCTACACAAGATACCAATCCCTACAACTACTATTACAGAATGTCACCATATCATTTCAGATGTTTATCTTGAATTTTTTTTAAAATCATATGTGTTAAAATAATATTGTGTGATAACAAAAATATTTTGTAATGAATTTTTAGAAAAAAATTGCGGTAATTCAATATTGAGTGATGGCTAAAATCATGGTTTGTAAAGTCAAAATGATACATGTAGTTGCCTTGCATTTTGAGTTGTATTGTCACTTGCTTTCAGAGTTGAGGGTTGTGGGTTTGAGGCTTACCAGGAGTTTTTGTTGCCAAAGAAGTCTAAAGCTCATTCTTATGTACTACAATGCCTCTCACCGCCTAGGTTCCAATCCCACTGGGGCATATCCTGGTGTGAGAATGTTTGTCAGAGTGCTAGCCACAGATAAGTTGTTTTCTCTGGGTTCTCTGGTTTCCTCAATTAAAAAAACTGACTGCCTCTAAATAAGTGCAAGAATCTTGACTTGGACATAAAACACCAATAATTCAATCCAATCACATTAGGGATTTGGGAATACTTGCCTAAATGAAAAATGTAAAATACTTATCACTACAGTAGTCTTTTGGTTGAGTTTTCAAGTTGATAAAAAGCTGTATGTTAACACCATATTTTCAAATAAAAATTTTTATGTTTATTTCTTTACCTATCTGATGTGTGTTTATTAAAAAACAAAAACAGAAATTTGATCCGGGACAGGTGGGTGTGGGGGTACCCTTTGCTGATCGTTGAGAGGAAGGGGGTGGGGTGGGATGGGGTTGATGTACCCTTGGTCTACCGCGGATTGAGCTTACCGGCGTTTGTGGAGCCCTGGTTTCAGCATATGGTTTTATGTCTCAGTACAGTAAAGTTTAAAGGACAATAGTCCCCCCACCCACACTGCACATATCCATGTTTGCTATAAAGATACATATGGTGGATTACAGCTATAAGGTTGTAAAAATGGGTTCACCAAGATAATAAAAGAAAACACTTAGAATGTACACAGATAACTAAAAATCTATTAAACTTTAAGTTGTCATGGTTTTATGGTTCTTTTTTAAACATGGTAGTTGAATAAAATATATATGTGTGTGTGTGTGTGTGTGTGTGTGTGTGTGTGTGTGTGTGTTAATATGTTGACATTTGTTTTATAAGATGATATATAGATCCTATCATTAAGGTTTAAGTTGTCTCTCTTTTGTATGTGAAAACTTGGGTTACCATTACAACTCAGTGTAAAATATTCAAGTCCAATGTTCTATTGGTCCGCTGTACTTAGTTGTTGATACTGCTTCTTCACAAATGATTATGAAGTTTAAAGTTCTTTAGAATTAAAAAAAATTGGGACCCTGTAGATATCTTGAAGCCAAAATATGTGCTTTACATCTTGTTGTACTGTAATAAATAGATGTTATATATTATGTATGAGTTAATTTGTTGACATTTTTCTCTATGATGATGATGATTTATGAATTTTGTATGATACATGTAAATACTATGGTTTACTCATCCCCATCATAAGATAAGCTTATATCTACTCAGGATATATTAAGGAAGGTACTTGACTTGTTACTGTGGTAATAGACAGGATAAGCTCCTCATCATCCCATATTATATATCATTGTACTGGATATACTGGTATCTTATACTGTGTTAGAGAAAACCTCCAGAAATTATAATGTAAGGCTATTTATTTATTTATTTATTTATTTATTTATTTTATTTTATTTTATTTTATTTTATTTTATTTTATTTTTTTTTTTTTTTTTAATATCAAAAATCTTAAATCTAAATGTTCACCATTTCTAAAAATAGCAAAAAACATGTAAATGGCCATTTCTGGTTTTTTTGTTGTTTTTTTTTTTTGCAAAAAAAATTGGATTGAAACCAAGGCATTCCGATCTGTAAGAAAAAAAGAACTTGAAATATTTAAAACAGTACTTTTCTGTACAATTATTTTGTTTGTGCAACATTTGCCCAAAATGCAAATTAGGTACATATATTTTTAGCTACAACTTTAAAATGTTTTTTAAAAAAGTACTGGGCAAATTTAAACCAAATTTGATTTGGAAAGTTTTTTGGTGGTAAGATTAAGAAATTACTGACATTTCCTCCAAAATCCAAGAAAGCGCTACTATTAGCATAAATAGCAGAAACCTATGATTGACCATTGCAGGGTGTGTGTGTGTGTGTGTGTGTGTGTGTGTGTGTGTGTGTGTGTGTGTGTGTGCCATAACTATTCAATTAATGTACTGATTTTGTATAGATTCCAATAATAGAAGTTAGTACTCTCGGAGTTATATATGTTGCAATTTTTTCTGTACAGTATTTTGATATCTTTCAAAGGAATAATTGAAAAAAAAAATGTTCACTGATAAAATCTCTTAAATGTATCAGAAAATCATGATATTATTGATGAAGTTTATTGAAAAAATCAGTGTAATTTCTTTACATTATTTTTCTCATAAAATGTTCTACACCATGCCAAAAATAAGTTTTTACAATCATTTAGAATGATCAAGGTAAAGAGTGATAATATATAAATAAATACATGTATATATGCATTTTTCCCCTATAGCTTTAGGTAACATTTCCTTGTAATTTGGTATTATAATATATGATAAACAATCTTGTGATAGATAATACATAAAAAAAACATATCTGTGAAAAAAAAAAAAAAAAATCCTCACTTCCTTGTATGATCCAAGTATTTTACTTTACATATTATGTAGTTTTTCTCCCTTATCTTATTTTCTTATTTCTTTTATATATATATATATATATATATATATATATATATATATATATATATATATATATATATATATATATATATATATATTCTTTTTTTATTTTTTTTTTTCCATTTTAAAATCTCTCTATACATCTATAGGTATATTTTGTATCACTCCATTTTTAAATTTTTTTTACCTGTGTTCTCTTTTGTATTGATATATACCTGGTATATATATATATATATATATATATATATATATATATATATATATATATGAGTCAACAAAAACACTGCAAGAGCTGTCACCAGAGCCTAAAAGGTCTAAAATGCTGGCATTTATTCAAGTTTCTGTGGCAATTACAACACTTGATTATAAGAATTATTTACTAACAGCATGCTGACAGTGTCTAAGTTTCAGTAACTAATATGTTTTGATATAATACTTTGAGTACAATAAATGTCTTTCAAATATATTAAGTTGCCACTAAAGACATCCATTGTCAATAAATATGACATATAAAAAAGTGAAGAAAAGCAATACAGTGCTTATAATTTATGTTTATTTCCTAAATTATGCTTTGTGATATCAATAAATACAACAATACTGGTACTATATTACTATATTAGTGTTATACGTGTGTATATATATATATATATATATATATATATATATATATAATCTGACTTTCATGTTTGTCCAGATGCCAAATGGTTTTTAGATTGAAACATAAAAATAAAAAAAAAACATGTATAAAAAAATTATCTTTTTTACTTACTATTGTCTTGACTAAACTAATTTTATTGGACATATCAGACACATTATTTGTAAGATTATCTGTTTAAACCAAAAACCTGTCTTATAAGAACAAATTATTTGTCCTGAAGGGGGTATAATTTAGATAGGTTACCTTGTATTGAAAAATTGCTTGATTGGACTTATATATGGTTTCACTTGAACATAACCTTATAGGAGTGGATAGGGGTAATGGTGTTTTATGCTCCAGTCAAGATTAATTTTCTGGTGTGTCATGGTCATGAGTTCTGAAACAGCTGAGAAAACTAGAGTGCTTTTTTTTAAGTGTGTAAAATTTTTGCACTTTAGTTTTGCACTTGATCAAGTTTTTCAAACAGCTTTACAGCTTAACTATGATTCAGAATAAGTGCTGATCCCTAGATGTGATTGTTTAAGAGTACCGGGTATACTATATGGTACATGTACTACATGTATATGTCTTTTATAACAGTGCTGCTGCTAACTGACTCATAGTTTAAACTTTTTACTCTCCCATCCCCTTACAGTCTCAAGTAGTAATATTTAACAAATCAGAGTGATTTAGAAGCTTTTTTGGTAATCAAATTCGAAAGTGATTCAGAAGTTTTGTAAATCTTAAAGTGATTCAGCTCAAGAATGATTCAGTATTTTTGAAGTATATCTAAGCTGATTATGAAGGGTTTATGTAACAATTTATAAATGCCTGATGGTTTAATGTTGAGCCTATAAGATCATGTTTCGAGATACTGTTAGTGCTTTAACAGCAAGGTAGATGTTTTTGTTATATATGTATATATAGTTCAGTTGAGTTAGCAGAGGGATATGCAGATGCAGATATAGATGTAATAGAGTCTGGATTTTATTTCATCATGATATAACAATCACTTTTATCTTAGAGAGAGAGAAAGAGAGAGAGAGAGAGAGAATCTTCCTCAACATGAGCATGACTTTGAAGACTGTAATTAGTCTGGTGTTACTCCTTCCTGTTACTTTAGCACCTGACAGAATGACCTAGGAAAGAAAGTAAGAGAAAAAATGTAGCAGAGATGTGTTAGTTGAAGTCTGTGTTGTTTTTGTAGATACTATTCAGTAATTTACCATCAAAGTTACGAGTCAAGTATTTTGTCTTATGGTAGAACATGCTCTTATTTCTAAGAGGGACTGGGTTGTATGTATCTAGTGCTATGGTACTTAGTAAAGATTGAAGGGGATTCTTATAAATAATTATAAAATTGCTAGTTTATTTATATAGAATTAGTAATTTTTACATATATATCTAGAGTTCTTTTACTTTGGCTTCCTTATTTACATTTACATGTATATTCAGTATTTGACAGTCCTTTTCTGTCTAAATCAGAGGTTTGAGAGATAATGTGGTGACAAACTTCACTCAAAGAGAGACAACCCTGCCTCCTATTTTGTTAATCAATACATTATTATGTTGCTAAATTTTGCGACCTTTTCTGTCTAGATCAGAGGTTTGGGAAATAATGTGGTGGTTAACTTCACTCAAAGGGATACAACTCTGCCTCTAATTTTGATAATCAATACACAATTATGTCACGGAATGTTGATAAAGTGTTTTTAATTTAATTTCATCTTAATCATTTGCTCTGCAAAATACGATAGAATCATTAATACATTGTACTAGTATTGGTTGGGTTAAGATATTTTTTATTTTGTAATTTAAAACAAATATTGGGTCAGTTCTGGTATGGTGGAGGAAACTGGAATGACTGGAGAAAACCACAAACCTTTTGTAAGCAAACTGACATACTTTCTCCCTATAGAACTATAGAATCTGCTGTAGTGGGATTCTAAACTTGGCTGTGAGTGTGCAATTTAGACACTGGGTCACCTAGTGTGCGCCCCCCCCCCCCTCCTGTAACGGTAAAGACTGAGATTAGTGCTCAGACTGAGCTGTGATGCCACAAGTCCTTTGCAAGATTAATCCATAATATTTTAACCAATACATAGCAATTTTATAGATTAAGGGATTCAAGCTATGTGTGTTTTTTTTTTTTTTTTTTTTTTTTTTTTTTTTTTTTTTTTTTTTTTTTTTTTTTGCTCATTGATATAATATGCATCCCAAGTTTGATTCAAACCCACAACCTTGATGTCATGAACCATTGACCTTAACAACTGAGCTGATGATGCTTTGAATGGAGAGAAGCTTTATCAGTATAAATAAATACCAGTACACATTCTAAAATCATGAAAAAAAATCATTTTCTTTAGCTTCAATTATTATTTAAAATTTATGATGCAGGAAGGTGTTTTTTTTTTTTTCATATTTAAAGTTATATTTTAAAAATAAAATTACATTTTAAAGATATAGGGTATGTCATAAAAATGGGGTCAGGAGGGGTACTAGAAATGTAATGTTAACTTATTTTAAGATTCATACACTTGAGACATGAAGACTTCTTTTTAAATTTAGCTATATTATATACAATAGAGGCTTATGATCTTGTGCAATTTAACAAATTATTTATCCATATAACCGTGTATTGTAAACATTTTAAATACTGTATACGGATGAATGTTTATCAGATATTGATAAAATGTAAAGCTTTTTAAAAAAAATTTTTAAAATTGGGGCATTGACACTTTGTGCCAAGCTGTTTGGGATTACATCATGAACTTCCTGATAAAAGAAAAAGCAGATTAACATTATGAAGCTTTCATGGAATCGTTCATATCCGGTGTCAGGATAATTGCCATTTTATACTTAGTTCAAGCTACCTTGGTTAAATACAGATTTCAGGAGTGTAATAAGTGGAGAAGGGAAAGCAGCTGCATATGAAATACTTATAATTCATGTTGGCAAGATAGGAAATTTCTGAGATTGCAGGACTGTTTTAAACTATCTTTAATATAGTCTATAGATTATAGAAGTATAAATATATTGAATATGATGATTGTATATAAGGTGTAAATGGCTTTCCATCCATCTGTATTAAAAATGAAAGTACCAAGATCCAGTTCTTTCAGGGAAATAATTAATGTCAACTTCAATAAAGTTTGTCACCTGGATTTATGGTAAATATACTTTTTTCAAATATAACATTTCTTGATTTAATGCTAGGGGCCTTATGAATCACAGTGCATCTCAATACCTAGGTTCCAATTCTGCTCAGGCAGATCCTAGTGTGAGAAAGTTTGTCAGTCCACTAGCCAAAGGTCATGGTTGTATCTCTGTATTCCAGTTTATTCAGCTGCCGAGAACTGGCAGCCTTGATAGAAGTAAAAGAACCTTGACTGGGGTGTTAAACACCATAACTCAACTCTTGATTTTAGTATCTTCCTTGTATGATTGCAAAAAAGCCAGTGTAAGCACCTGCATCAAATCTGTTAATTTTGTTTTATACTGTGTAACCTTTTATGTCTTGTAGTTTTTTATGTGCACAGGCATTTGATTGCTCTTCTGACAGCTGTTGATTAGGGCAGTTATACAAACATCTAATATGTGAATACATATTGTTTGTAACTTATCTACATGTGTTTTAGTTATGACAATATCAATTTATGTACTTGAATTTATGATGTTATCAAGATGAATAATATATACTATTTTGGGATGTTATTCATAACAAGTAGAAACAAACTTCAGTCAGAAAGATGTATATACCAGTAGATATAAATATCACTTAAAATTCAACTTTACTCATTTTTGAAATAAACTAATTTTAAATTCTTGGCATTTAAAGCTGCATTAAGTTTACCAAATTTCTGAATTTTTTTGATTTTCTAAAAATATATTTTATTAAAAGTAGGTATCTTCTAACAACGATCCGTGACATTCATTTTCTAAAATTTCATTTCTTTTAGCTGTAAATAAACGGAATCCTCTGACCGATTGGTCAGTGTTCTACGATGGTAATTATGAGCTTGGAGCATGCGCACGGATGTACGGAAAAGCCTAGAATCGAAAGTGAAACATGACAGATTGCATTAATTGTCCCTCATTAATATCCAGATGTATTTGAAATGGTGTTATTTTTTCCTTACTAAGTCACAAATGACAAATTCAAGAAGTTCTGTGTTTAATTTATCGTATTGCAACATTTTGAAAGTTGTGTTTAAATGATCCGGGTTTTGATGACGTAACCATGTTCTAATATTAGATCCCAAATGCTGCATCTCGCTGGGTAAATACTGTAATTTCTGTATTTATTCGAGCTTTTATCGTTGAACCAAATGTAACATTGTTCATTAGGAACATCATTTGTTAGATTAGAATCGTTTTATTTTTTTTCTTTGGAAAACTTAATGCAGCTTTAAGGCTGTAAGGATCCTTTTTAATTGTCAGATCTGTACTAAAAGTAAAGTTGTCAGATCTGATAGATAGACCTTTACACATGTTACAAGAAGTCGAATTGTCAGAACTTATTGTCAGACCTGTACTGAAAGTCAAGTTGTCAGATCTGATAGACAGACCTTTACACATGTTACAAGAAGTCAAATTGTCAGAACTTATTGTCAGACCTGTACTGAAAGTCAAGTTGTCAGATCTGATAGATGGACCTTTACACATGTTACAAGAAGTAGAATTGTCAGAAGTTGTTGTCAGATTTGTACTGAAAGTAAAGTTGTCAGATCTGATAGATAGACCTTTACACATGTTACAAGAAGTGGAATTGTCAGATTTGTACTGAAAATAAAGGTTTCAGATCTGATTGACAGACCTTTACAGATGTAGTGGACCAGGCTTTTAAAATTCCCCGCTAGTATTGGGAAGGTCCCAGTTTCAAGTTCCTGTTTGGCCACTGCAGTTTTTTCCTTTCCAGTTACATTTGGTGGCTCATCCAAACATCCAACAGGTTAGTCTCAGGGTAGAACTTGGTAGTTTCAATTCAAAGTAGTTGAAAAAATATTTTTAGAAAAAAAATTAAAGAAAGGGAGGAGGGAGGGGGGAATGAAGCAGACCAGGCTTGTTAGGTGGCTCAGTCAGTAGAATGTTTTGCTAGTACATGTATTGGGAATGTCCCAGTTTCAAGTCATTTGGCAACTGTATTTTCTCCTCGTACTTTTACACAAATACTCAGATTGTAAGAACGTATTGTCAAATTCAGTAATAAAGTGTTTGGCACATTCCCTAACCGAATTTAACAAAAAATCAAGTTGTAATCAAACAAAATTATAAATCAGAAAGTGAATACGATAATTATCATATTGTAATAAATATAACAAATATACTTATATATAATGTGTCTGTAGACGTTTAAAAAAAAAAACTTTATTTTTATATTAATATACCAGGTATATATATGTGTGTGTGTGTGTGTGTGTGTGTGTATGTGTGTGTGTGTGTAAATATATATAATTTATTTATTTATTTATTCTTTTTTTAATATTGGTTTTAAATCTACAAGATTGTGTATTATGTATAAATTTAACATGAATTGACATAATTTATCTTTTTGAAGAAATAAACATTGAATAACTGATTAATATAAGACAGGTGTATTTCATTTTGTAGATATACCTGATAAAATTCTTTATATAAATATTAAATTTATCTATATCAAAAGATAAAATTTGAATTTAATTTATTTTTGTTAAATGCATTAAAATATGGGTTTTAATATCCAAATTATGTGCTAATTACAAATTACAATAAGTTTCTGGCATAATTTGTCATAATATGTCCGATTGTCAATTGCTAACAAACTTACTGTTAGGTTGAGATCAAGGTCATGATTAATGCAATTTTAAGGTCAAAGTCAAGGTCATTTGTCAATTTATGTACTGTCAAGTTTATATTTTTCATTGCTAGGTCAAAGTTAAGGTCATGTTGGTCAATGTTTATTTATAAATTCTAACTTTGGTGTAAGGTGAATGTAGGCTGTTGTCCATCATTTTTATACGCCCGTCATATGACGGGACGTATTATGTTACGGTGCTGTCCGTCCGGGCGGGCGGGCATCTGTTAACAATTTGTATTCCGTTCAATAGAGACGACAAACATTTATGGATTCAAATGAAATTTGGTATACAGCTTTACCATGGTAATACCTTGTGCAAGTTCGAATTACAACTTTTTCGGATTATTTTTGGAGGAGTTATGCCCCTTTTTTAACTTAGAAATTTTTGTATGTATGACCATGTGGTTTCCGATCATCAGAGCCTACAACTATTTATGGATTCAAATGAAATTTGGTATACACATTTACGATGTTATTATCTGGTGCAAGTTCGAATTACAACTTTTTCAGATTATTTTTGGAGGAGTTATGCCCCTTTTTTAACTTAAAACACCTTTTTATCATACTGCACAGATCACGGCAACAGTTCAAATTATAATTAAGCTTTATAGATATAAATTATTTCAGGTTGGTTAAAAAAAAGGTTCTCAAAACATTTCAGACAAAAAATGTATTTGTTTCCTAAAATCTTCCTGCATGCAATGCTTAACACATGAAAACACTGCCATGACCTAACATTATATTTTAAACTTCTTCCTTCCTGGAAATGAATATGAATTATATAGCAGTCTACCACTATCCATTTAGCAATATATTTTTACATACATATATCCTAGTTGTACTTATACTTCTCAGTAAAAAATGGAACAATCTAGAGGATTAGTGACGAATTCATTCGGAACATCCTCTGGATGTGAAATGATAAAGGCGACAACTTTCTCCTTTTTAACAGCATATATTTGCATCTTGGGGACCTTGAAAACTCCTCGATAGATTTTGCTAAAAAATTCTGAGGTTATGGAGTCTAATGCGATCTAGCTATCTAACTTGGTGAAATTTTTGGGAAAAATCAGTATCATACTTAATTTTGGAGTCAAACATGCAAAAAATGAATTTTTCCAAAAAACAATTACGTTTAACGCACTCCTGTTCAATAACAGTTCATTGTACGAAAAAGTCGTCCATTGACCGAAAAATGTTTAAGATCTGACGGAAAAGACGGTATTTTTATATTTTTTCTATCTTTTACATAAAATCCACAATAACTGTTTAAAGTCGGCGCTATCATCCAAAAACAATTTAACGTACCATTTTGAATTTGTACCCATATTAAAGTAACCAATTCTTTACCAAATTATTGGTAGGTTTGCCACTTATCTGTTAGGTCTGTGTCAAACTTTTGAGTGGCAAGTTCTGTGGATGAGCTCTACTGATAGAAATCCTCTAGATTGTTCCATTCTTTCCCGCGAAACCCCTAAAGGTGTCGCCACACTAGTAAATAGTACTACTCGATCAATATAACACGGGTGTATAATGCTACGCTCGGCGGTGCTCTTGTTTGTTTTTAAAATGTTAGCTAAAGTTTAAAATTCAAGTTGATGACAATTGAAGTTCATCTGTAATATTTGATAAACTGTCAATAGATGTTACATGAAAAGGATTATTGTGAACATGACAGTTAAAAAAAAAGCCTAACAGTTAGTTTAATTATGGATAGTATATGCCTATAAAAATACCATAGACTTATGTATTTATCTACTTTGTCTGTCAAACTACTGTCAACAAAGTTTGTCTTGGGATTCATTTTAATTTTGTTTATGTTTCCCCTTTAGAAATAAACACATTTTAGATGCTAGATCAATAGACCAAAATAAAATTTTTGCATTTATTTTGTGTTTATAAAAACTCAGAGAAGAAACTATAAACTAATTGTCATATGTCTGTTTAGGTGTACCAAAAGTTGAAGAAGTTATATAACAGAAATAGCAAGATCACCTTTTGATTGACTTTTCATTGATTGACTTTTCATTGAACATTGTACATGTACTATAAACCTTTTTTATTCTGAGCATTTTTTTTTCAGAATATTCATAATGTAAATATCAATTTATCAGGTGTTATTCTAACACCTGTCATAACTAATATTATTAATAAATAATGTACCAGTACATATGAATTATGTAAATAAAGTATGAAGAGCTTCCATTCATAAATAATTAATGACAGGTGATATTACCACAGATCGCAAAACCTACAAGTCACAAATAAGTTTATAAAGTTCAGGATTTAAACTTCCTTTATTATATATGGATGAGTCTTAATGAGAACAAATTTAATTGAAGATACTGTATGTTGATTTATTGTGAAAAAGAAATTCTTGGGGTGATCTGATGTTAGAACTTTTTTTTTTGTAACCCTTCCCAGAAGTCCCTATTTAAATTTGATGTTGAGACGAGTTTATATGTGGAGACGAGTTTATGTCAGATTAAGGTCTTGTTTTCAGATTTATTTCACACTATATATATGTATGCTATTGTAACATTGATATTTTGACTTTCTTTTGTGAATAAAATAATGTTTAAACTAATTTCGATGTAAAATATTTAAATTTATTTTTCACTAGAATGTTTAAATGTTTTGATTTTGTCATTGGAAACCCCAATAACCGATGTCCTTTGTCACAGCAGGCATGGCATGCTAAAGAATCCATCCTCCCTGCACATTGCCCTAAGTGCACTGCAAAGGTAAAAATATCTGCCACTTCACTTATAGCTGGTGACGTCACAATATAAGTGAAATATTCTTGAGTGTGACTTAAAACCTTATTAAAACAAATCAATTATTCCAATCCTGAAGACAATATTCTGTGAAATTTACTGAGGGTTTGCTTAATGTTATTGTTTTATATGGATACTCTGGTTTCCTCCACCATGCCAGAATTGACTCCCTGTATGTCAACTTAAAGAACATTTCTTGGGAACTAAAGAACATGTCTTGGGCATTAAACACAGTTTCCATACATTCTACTTCGTTGATTGAGGGTTTAGTTTTTAATGGTTTCCACTGTAAAAAGACTTGGATAGAGTTCTGCACTAATATAAGTCAATAGGTATTAATGGACTCTATACCCAGTGCATTTTATATGGTGTACTTGTTATATGTAGTTATTTACTGAATTTCTGAGAACATAACAACATTTTTTAGGCTTCTTTGGGGATCTAAAGTGACCTAATCTTTTCTAAATTCTTAATCATAAAAAAAAAAATGAAATTACATTGTATTTTAATTTTTTGAAAAACTGTATTTTCAAAAAACTCTTTATTTTTTAATATGTAACTTTTTTGTGTTTTATTGTAATTATTATTTTTTAATTAGATAGAATTATACCAATATATCTTTTTTTTCAATCTTGACTGTTTATTTACATATAGCCCTTATGTGGCCTCCAATCTCGTCATGTTACACCTGTCAATCAATCCATCAACCATCTATCTTACCTGCAGTTATGTGGGTATATTTGTAAGAATTTAAGTTATTTTTACCATTAATTGAAATGAATTGTGATTAATCTGGATGACATATAGTGTAATTTTAAGATATTTGAAAAATTTGAATTTAAAAATGAATTTATGCATTTAGTTTAAGAGAGTTTAGGAGTAAGATTTGTAAATGAGAAATAATATTTTCCACACCAGAAATGGGAGCTTGTTTGTCCATTTACGATCTGTTATTTTTATATGTTCAGCAGGATTGTTGGAGGTAAGCTTTCAAAGTAAATTGTCAATTTTGCTCACGGTACATGATTTTTTCTAGTAAAATGTTTTAAAGGAATGTTTTAGTGGGTCTCGTCCAGATAAAATAAATGATACTACAATACTATAATTCCTGGTCTGCTTACAGTTTTAATTAAATTTGTAAATGATAATCAGAAAAATATTTATACAGTTTGATTAATATATAGGCAGAAAATATTTTCCTTTTGGTTTAATTATGAAAAAAATATTATTATTTACATGCATACACCCATATATTGTGAGGTGAAGCACTCATTGCCAGGGTTTAAAATTTATGCTGGTATCAAACCTATAATCTTTTAGTCAACATATAATATTTGATTTTGAAATTTGAGTTATGAACTAGTTGGAACTTAAGCTTAATGCCAGATATTGATCAGGATGGCTTTTGTTGCAGTGGGTTTGGCTTTTATTTCTATAATTCACTATTTAATTTGAGCAAACCCAATTTGGATTTTGACCAGTTTAAAATGATTCCAGCACACTTAATTTTCACACACACACACACACACACACACACACACACACACACACACACACACACACACACACACACACACACACACTGGGGGAATAAGCCTTATATCACTTTATGTAACACAGAGCCAAAAAAAAAAAAAAAACAAACAAACAAAAACAAAACAAAAAAACCAAACAAACTCCAAAGCATAAAGATGGCATGAGCAGGTCCTATGAAAACCTATGTAGAACAGTCTTTAATTGTGTCTGCTCCTTAATGCAGATGGTTTTAAAGTGACAAAATAAGAAAAAAAAACCAAACAAACAAACAACATTGCTTTGGATTATTCTGTTTGTTTAAACAACAGAGTACATTGTGTTGTTTTTCTGTCAGCGGTTTCAGTGACTTTGTATGTTGTTTAACACACTATGTATATAATATATCTTAAATTATACAAAACACTCAATAATACTATATTAACAGTCAATAGGTTTCTGTTATTTAATGTTCAGAAAATTCAGATTTTTTTTCTCTAAAGACCTTAAATCAAGGTTTGACAAAGCATTTATCTGTCAAAATTAGTACACCTGTCTTTAGACTTAGGTTCAATCCAACTCAAAGAAATTTCTAGTTTGAGAATTCGAAGAAATTCAAGCTTGAGAGCTCGTAGAAATTCTAGCTTGAGAACTCAAAGAAATTCTAGCTTGAGAACCTGTGGAAATTCTAGCTTGAAAACTAGAAGAAATTCCAGCTTGAGAACTAGAAGAAATTCTAGCTTGAGAACTCGTAGGAATTCTAACTTGAGAATGTTTGTTACTTTGCTTGCAACAGATGGTTTGTTGTTTTGGATACTCTAAATTCCTGAATAAACTGCCTCCACATGAGTAAATCAGTCTTGATTTGATGTAAAACACCAATCTAGCCACCTACTTACAGCACACACCTTTATCATAATCTCATATAAATATATTTGTTAGTTGCTTTTGAAAAGTCTATAATTAAAACACTAATGCAGAAAGCAATCTAAGCACATTATAGCCGGATCAATGCATGTTAGACTTTCAGACAGTAGTTAACCATTGGATTCATTGAATTAAAAACTTTGTATGAAGAAAGTAAGCATAAAATACTGTTCAACACACACAAACGTAATTTTTTATACTTCACATGCCTTATTTTTTCCATAAATCTTATTTGAGCATTAAATAGGCAAACTTCCAGTACAATTGTTTACATTTTGAACACTTTAGTCAACAAGGAAAAATTTTTTAAAAAACATGTAAATAATCTACTCGTGTAATTTATGCACCCCTAAACTTTACTTATATTTAACAAAAAAGTGTGTAAATTACATGGGTTTTTATGGTACAAAAAAGCAAAGAAATTGATTCAAATTTTCAAGACCTAAGTCTCAGTTTTTAAAAAATTTTCATTTTTTGTATAGACCACTTAAATTTTGTTTGTCTAGTGAACTAGACCTATAGGTGTACCTTTTTATGTAAGGAAGTACGCAACTTTGTACCTATTTACCTTATTGTTTCTTGGCTAATATAATCAATTTTCATCAAAATACCTGTCATGTCAAGTACAAACTTTTAGGCAACAGTTCCTAAATAAGGAACTAAGTACAAAGTACAACTTGTAATACTGCAGGTACATGTACAGGTAGAGTTGGGTACATCTGGTAAATTCAGGTACACCAACAATAGTTTACCATGTATTTTGTTGTATTATGTCATGTAACAAAGTAAATCATACACTCCAACTGTCTTTTATTTCCTGAAATATATTTGTATCTTATCACAACTTTATTTGCTCCCTATCTTTCCATTCATCTGTCAGTCCATCTGTCTGACTTTGGGGATAGGTCTTGGACAATAAGCTAAAGGAGTCATATCTGACTGAATCTTTGTATTAAGTTAGCTTGTGTTAACCTTCACAAGACTTGCTTACCAGGTCAAAAGGTCAACTACACAGGTCATTGTTACTTTAACTTAAAGATTTGTACAGATTTTTGACTTAAAACTTGACTTCCAGAGACCAGGAGTTAATAAATCTAGATAAAACTAGATAATGTTTTAGCTTATTAGGTAGGTAGATATTGTACCAGCTGGTCAAATGGTTAACTAAATAGGTCACTGTTACCTTATTCTTATCATGGCTTTTCTCAAGTATCCTTCATCTGTATGGAACTGAATGTCCAAACATCTTTTGAATGTACAAATTTGAATCAAATATACTACATTATATTACTTGGAAGCAAATAAAGGTTTGAACAACTTGACCCTTGGTTAGAATGCTTAGAAACAAAAAATTAATAACATATATGTTTATGTGTTCTAGGAAGAAGAAAAAGGCTAAAAATAAAACGGTAGAGAAAATTTCAGCACCTAAAGTAGCTGAAGAATACATTGTTATAGCTGATTATGTGAAAGAAGACAAATGGGATTTAAATCTTTCAGCGGGAATGGTTGTAGATGTGCTGGAAAAAAGTGAAAGTGGTAAGATATATATATATAATACAGAGTACTTGTAACCTGGTTTACAGAGAAAACAAAACAGTGTTGAAACAAAAATCCCAGATAGTAACTCCTGAGTTATTGTACATTTGTCTAGCACTGCTTTAAAAACATAAGTTAAGCTGTGTTAAATTTTATATACTTGTATATACATACTTAAAGTAGTCAAAAATGTTTATTTTTATTGGCTTCATGTCATTGGTTACTCTGCTGGTAAAGTGCTTCTCCAGTAAGTGGGATTTTCTGGATTTATATCCAAGCCTTTATCTGACATTGACATGAAATGGGTAGTGGTATTAAGCTTGCTTGCACAAGTGTCAAAGAGTACCATTAATATCCACATTGGTATCAGGTGACAACATTAATGCATTAATCAGGCCAGCTATCTTGTGGACATCGCAATCCTCTGGTTCTTGCACTAATCTGAACTGCATGAAGAAATAAATGGCATAATTAATTTGGATAAATCTGGTTACCTTATGGCATTTATTGGCGTTAGATGCTAAGTGGTCTAAAGCAAAGCCTTACAGGTCAAAGGACCTATCAACACCTAGGTTCAAAATCTACTTTGTTGATCTTGGCATGTAAAAGGTTTTGCACTTGCTAAAGATCAGTTGTTTTCTTCTGGTGTTCTCGTTTCCTACACTACTCTTGAAATGATCACCTTCTTGTAAAGCAAAAAATATTATTTCAATTTTTCACACAGAAGGTTGGATGGGATATTTTAACATTTTTTATCTTTGCCAATGGTTATGAATTTCTGATATCAAAAACTAATCTTTGAAAAGAGTTTAATATCATGCTATAATTTTGACAGGCTGGTGGTTTGTCCATGTTGAAGAACAGCAGGGATGGGTACCAAGTACTTATTTAGAGAGAAGAGATGGCACAAAAGACTTAGCATTTCAGAAATTCAGAGCTGGAGAAGGTAAGATCTCTAATAGTGTATGATGTTTTTCTTTTGTTTCCATGGAAAAGGTCACAATAATATATGTATGGTCATTCAATTACGCACTTAACAAATATGAGTGCATGTATTTAACATACTACATGTATATCTTATTTGTCTGTGCTCTATATTCCATTTCATTATTGTACCTGTTTTCGAAATGTCATCAATCTTTATTATGAAAGCTTTACATCACCATGGTAATCACATGACATCTTCCTGTAATTAGGTCATCATGAAATAATTGTGTCATCATAAATCAATGTATATTACATGGATTGTATGAATTGATTTTAAAAAAAATCATATGTGAAGAAATTGTTGCTTAAATGCTTGAAAAATAGATAAATATGAGGTTTGCTTGTGTCACATTAAACCTCATCGTATCAATATTGAAATGTTTATTGATATCGGAGTCTTGTGTTGTCTGTTGTTGATATCCAAGACTCTGGTTGTTATTAAAGTATTAGGTTGGTATTTGCTTCTCAGAATGATGTATTTTCAGGTTGATTTTAAGTTTGAGGTTTTTATTGAAATCTGAAGTTGATATTGAGGACTAAGGTTGATATTTAGATCTAAATTTGGTATTGAATTTTCATGTTAATATTCAGGTTGATATTGAGGACAAAGGTTGATGTTTAAGTCTAAGGTTGATATTAGATTTTCATGTTGATATTGGAGTTAGGTTGATATTGAGGACAAAGATTGATTTTAATGTCTCGGATTGATTTTGAATTCACACATTGATATTAAGGTCCAAGATTAATTTTAAATTCTCCTGTTGATATTGAGTTGATTTCTCATGTTGATATTGAAGTCTCAGGTTGATTTTGAATTCTCCTGTTGATATTGAAGTCTCAGGTTGAATTTGAATTCTCCTGTTGATATTGAAGTCTCAGATTGATTATGAATTCTCCTGTTGATATTGAAGTCTCAGGTTGATTTTGAATTCTCCTGTTGATATTGAAGTCTCAGGTTAATTTTGAATTCTCCTGTTGATAATGAAGTCTCAGATTGATTTTCAATTCCCTTGTTGAAATTGAAGTCTCGGGTTGATTTTGAATTCTCCTGTTGATATTGAAGTCTCGGGTTGATTTTGAATTCTCCTGTTGATATTGAAGTCTCAGATTGATTTTGAATTCTCCTGTTGATATTGAAGTCTCAGATTGATTTTGAATTCATCTGTTGAAATTGAAGTCTCAGGTTGATTTTGAATTCTTCTGTTGATATTGAAGTCTCAGGTTGATTTTGAATTCTCCTGTTGATATTGAAGTTTCAGATTGATTTTGAATTCTCCTGTTGATATTGAAGTCTCAGATGATTTTGAATTCTCCTGTTGATATTGAAGTCTCAGGTTGATTTTGAATTCTTCAGTTGATATTGAAGTCTCAGGTTGATTTTGAATTCTCCTGTTGATATTGAAGTCTCAGATTGATTTTGAATTCTCCTGTTGATATTGAAGTCTCAGGTTGATTTTGAATTCTCCTGTTGATATTGAAGTCTCAGGTTGATTTTGAATTCTTCTGTTGATATTGAAGTCTCAAATTGATTTTCAGTTCTCATGTTGAAATTGAAGTCTCAGATTGATTTTCAATTACTTTGTTGAAATTGAAGTCTCGGGTTGATTTTGAATTCTCCTGTCGATATTGAAGTCTCGGGTTGATTTTGAATTCTCCTGTTGATATTGAAGTCTCAGGTTGATTTTGAATTCTCCTGTTGATATTGAAGTCTCAGGTTGATTTTGAATTCTCCTGTTGATATTGAAGTCTCAGGTTGATTTTGAATTCTTCTGTTGATATTGAAGTCTCAGGTTGATTTTGAATTCTCCTGTTGATATTGAAGTCTCAGGTTGATTTTGAATTCTTCTGTTGATATTGAAGTCTCAAATTGATTTTCAGTTCTCATGTTGAAATTGAAGTCTCAGATTGAGTTTCAGTTCTCATGTTGAAATTGAAGTCTCAGGTTGATTTTGAATTCTCCTATTGATATTGAAGTCTCAGCTTGATTTTTAATTCCCATGTACAATGCATTATAATACTAACAATTTTGTGACATCACAAGATGTGATTAATGGTGAGATTTTTATGTACAGATTTACAGACAAAAGTCTGTGCAGTGATTATCTCTTACACTAATATGTCAACCTTATTGACAGTGTGTTACTAATGATCAAACATCTTCAGACATGGAGACATTAGGCTATCTTTAAAACTGAAAAAATCCTGGAAATTTGCCTATGTTTGCATTTTTTTAAAATTTCATGTAAAAAATATCACATACTCACATGGATTTAATGTAAATTTCTTAAACAATTTTTAAATGCTAAGGCATGTGGTCAGGCCTCCAGAAATGCCTACAGATTAAAGTGGCATCCATGACATTCACAGGTAGCTGAAAAAAATCCTGAAAATTTGCCTATGTTTGCATTTTCTTTGATTTTATGTAAAAAATATCATGTGGATTTAATGTAAATTATTAAACAATTTTTAAATGACAAGGCATATTGTCAAGACTCCAGAAATGCCTACAGTCTAGAGTGGCAGCCATGACATTCACAGGTAATATAAAATAAAGAAGCTTGTTACCCTCTCTCCATGTCAGAAACACCTAAATAAGATGCTCTGTACAGTTTAAAATCTGCAGATAAACCCAGACTAATGAAGTAACAAAAATTGGCCTAAATAGACAGGTGTATATTTTATAGAGGGTCACCTATGGGAAGAAATTACATTTATATTTTTAAGATACCAGGTAGAGTAAAAATTCACAAAAACCAAAAAACTACATTTATGTATAAAGACAACTTATCTTTTACAAACTACCTGTCTATTGAAACCAGTCTTAAGTATTTCTGATACATTTTACTACGTCCATGACTAAATGACCCTCTCTGTAATGTCTACCTGTTATCTGATTAAACACCACTCTTTTGTTCCCTAATGGCTTCTCACTAATAGCTTTTTTTGCCAAGTATTTAGCGTCTTCATAAATGGAAGTCACAGGGTCCTTTGGAGGAGACCTTAAAAACCGATGCCCAGTGTCACGGCAGGCATTGCATGCTTTAAAAAACCCCTGCACATTGCCCGAATCACAATGCAAAGGTCAAAATTTCTGCCACTTCACCTATAGTTGGTGATGCTCGATATAAGCGAAATATTCTTGACTTGGACATAAAACCCAATTAAACCAAATAAATCAAATTAAATCACTTTTTTGTACCTTTATGGCTCCTAAACCTGTCTATAAAGACAACTACGATAATATTTTAATAACATTTCTGGACAAATTGTAATACATTTATATTGAAGTATGCAAGTGCCTTATATTCTGATGTAATTTTAATGGTGATGTGTATTTAGCACAAGTCCTGTTGTAATAACTGTTTAGGCATTGGCAGATTCTCCTTTGAAAAATTCAGGGATGACAGAGAGAGAAATGTGACCTAAAGGTCCCAAGAATTATTAAAAATTCAATTTTGCCAGGACTTTGCTCCCTAGGCCCCCAACAGGGTTCTTTACTGGACTTGTTAAGGGCTTTTAGTGGTCCCAAGAACCTTTGTCACAGAGAGCTTGAGCTTTCAATGCTTCAATACCTCATGATCAAACTCTCAACACCCCCCCCCCTCCCTCCCCTTTTCATAATATTCTGGATCCTACCCTGTAAAGTTGTTCTCATTTTACATTAGCATTGTGTGGTTATCAGAGAAGCAGGAAAAGAATAAGAAGCTTTTTTTTTCATAATATATTTTCATCAGATGTTTAATAACAGGAAATTTACAAAGTAAATACTTATGCATGTCCTGTTATGTCACTATTCTGTTAAATATTATTTATTTTAAATTATAAATTTCAGTAAATGGACATTTCTGTTTTTCCTTATTGAAATCTTTATTGATTGATATAAGAAATAATGAACTCACTTCCTTTTCTGTTCATTTCTGTTTCATTTACAGAAGAGAAATATATATGTACTGACGAATTCACAGCAGATGGAGCTGATGAGATCTCCTTGGATACAGGAGCAGTGGTAGAAGTAATACAGAAAAGCCTGGATGGCTGGTGGTTTATTAGGTACAGTGTATTTTGGTTTTGATTATTTATTTTCAAATGGATTGTACTTCAGTAAAAAGAGTGAGCTTTATGATTTTTATGGTAGATTTCAAATTTCCAAAATTATTTCTTGTTGGTATATTAAATGGATTAAATTTTTAAAAAATCTTCTTCTCTGAAACCAATGATGGGAGAAAAAATCTGATGTGATATTTGGCTTCTCTAGGGTCTTAAGCCTATAGTGAAATTCGGTCAAAAAGTGGGTTATGCGTTTTTTTGCGTTTAATTTTAAAAATTTCATAAAATGGCTTCAAATTAAAATGGCTTCAAATTGTTATAACAACTATTTGAACAGATATTGACATGGGGTTTTCAGTTTTGACTTTTTCTTGAAATAACCTTCAAAATGGGGTCAAGGTCAAAGTTCAAGATCATGACCTAGTTTGTAATTTTGCAATTTTAGGCTATTTTCTGCAAAATTTTAAAGCTATATAATATCAAAACATTGTTAAAATGTTCAGCATGACAAAATTTAAAAAGATACAAGGTTTCGTAACTATAATGGTAATGCATGTAAGAGTTGTTGCCCCTGAAATGTTATTTTTTGCTTTTAAAAACTAAAATTGTGCATTAGCTTAAAAACTATTTTATTTTTTGCATAGGCATATATATTGGAATATGGTAGGTTCTGACATGACGATCATTTTGATATATGGCTCAAGGTCATATGTTAAAAGGTCAATATCATAGATGCATAAAAAGACTGAAATTGTTAGTTATCTTGGAAACTATTAACTTTTTGTATTGGCATGTATATTGGAATACTGTAGGAATTGATATGGCGATCATATTGATATAAGATTCAAGATCTTACATTTAAAGGTCAAGGTCATAGATGCATAAGAAGACTCACATTGTTAATTATCTTGAAAACTATTAACTTTTTGTATAGGCATGTATATTAGAATATTGATGTATTTTTGCAAATGATTTTGCCCATATCCTCAGGTGAGTGTTAAGGCCCATGGGCCTCTTGTTTAACTTTCATTTAAAGTGAAACGTCTCGTTTTGAGTTATATATGTGTGACGTCATGGCAGTATTATAAGTAGTATCTAACATAATAGCTAGAAGTAATATGATGATATATCGATGTATGTAGTAGAAAGTAACGAATCTGACATGCACCTAATACTATGTCAGATGGTTCGTCATTATTTGGGGAAGCAGTAGACAATATTATAAGTAATGAATTTGGAGTATAGCCATATTTATTCAAACCAAAAACGGACAAATCTGAAGAAGAGTCCCTACCTACTTGAGAATTCTGATTGCATAGCGGTTGAAAAGGGACAAGTATTAACTTTTCAATAAAAAGAAAACTGATTATATCGTTGACATTTTTTAGCTCACCTGAGCTGAAAGCTCAGATGAGCTATTGCTATCCATCTCCGTCCCTCGTGTGTCGTGCGTAAACTTTTTACATTTTAATCTTCTCCTCCAAAACCACTGGGCCAAATTTAATGAAACTTGGTAACCATCTTGCCTGGTTGAGTCCCTTTCAGATTTGCACAAATGAAGGAGTTATGTCCCCTTGGGGCCCCATAAGGGGGGAAATAGTGAAAAACTTTAAAAATCTTCTCCTCTGAATCTACAAGAGATATACCTTAGTTATTTCATTTATAACATCCTTAGGTCATCTTTTTTCAGATTTGCACAAGTAGCCATGGGGCTCAAAATGGGGAAATTGTAAGGCACTGAGTGGGGAAATTGCTAAAAATTATATATTTGTCACTATATCTTGAAAACTATAAACTTTTTGTATATGCATGTATATTAGAATGTTGTAGATATTGACATGACGATCATTTTGATATATGGTTCAAGGTCATATGTTGAACAGTCAAGGTCACAGCTGCAAAAGAAGACTTAAATTGCTAATTATCTTGAAAACTATTTACTTTTTGTATAGGCATGTATATTAGAATATTGTAGGTATTGACATGACGATTATTTTGATATATGGTTCAAGGTCATATGTTGAAAGTTCAAGGTCACAGCTGCAAAAGAAGACTGAAATTGCTAGTTATCTTGAAAACTATTAACTTTTTGTATAGGCATGTATATTAGAATATTGTAGGTTTTGCAACAACGATCATTTTGATATATGGTTCAAGGTATATATTGAAAGGTCAAGGTCACAGCTGCAGAAGAATACTTAAATTGCTAATTATCTTGAAAACTATCAACTTTTTGTATAGGCATGTATATTAGACTATTGTAGGTATTGACATGACGATCATTTTGATATATGGTTCAAGGTCATATATTGAAAGGTCAAGGTCACAGCTGCAGAAGAATACTTAAATTGCTTATTATCTTGAAAACTATCAACTTTTTGTATAGGCATGTATATTAGACTATTGTAGGTATTTACATGACGATCATTTTGATATATGGTTGAAGGTCACATATTGAAAGGTCAAGGTCACAGCTGCAAAAGAAGACTTAAAATTGCTAATTATCTTGAAAACTATCAACTTTTTGTATAGGCATGTATTTTAGACTATTGTAGGTATTTATATGACGATCATTTTGATATATGGTTCAAAGTCATATGTTGAAAGGTCAAGGTCACAGCTGCAAAAGAAGACTTAAAATTGCTAATTATCTTGAAAACTATTACTTTTTTGTATAGGCATGTATATTAGAATATTGTAGGTATTGACATGACGGTCATTTTGATATAGGGTTCAAGGTTATATGTTCAAAAGACAAGGTCATTTCAACATAGGAATACTAAAAATATTAATTATCTTGAAAGCTATTAATTTCATGCATAGGCATGTATATTAGAATATTGTAGGTATTGACATGACAATCATATATGGTTTGAAGTCATATATGTTGAAAGGTCAAGGACATAGCTGCATAATTATACTGAAATTGATTAATGATTGCACTACAGTTACTTCATGCATATTTTATAAGCTACTTATAAATGAAAAGTGAGTGGATATATTTCTGATTAAGTTTTGTGGGAGTTCTTAACTTGAGAAAACTTTTAAAGTTTCTGTACTTCATATATCGTCTATTGCACTTTGCAAACAATATTGGACATATCTTCAGGTGAGCGTTAAGGCCCATGGGCCTCTTGTTTAACAAATTATTTTATTCAGACTGGACAGACTTGAGAATTGCGATTGATTGCATAGCTATAACAAAAATATGCGATTAGTATTAACTTGTCAAATACATGAAAATTAGTTTTATTGTCAACATTTTAAAATGAATTAATATCAAGTCAGACTTGACAGACTACTGGCTGAATATAATGCAACTTATTGTGGCACCAGATTAAAATAAATGCATAAAATTCCAAATGCATGTGCTCTATTGTGCAGTGTTTCTTCACAGTTAAAATTAAATGACTGTGATGTAGAAAACTTTTAAGTAATCTGGTGGCATTGCATTTCCTCGCTAATTGGAAGATGTTCACACAATTTAAGTTTGAAACATAGTTCTTTTCAACTGTTCGATGGCTAATTAATGCTGGAGTAATTATAAAGGAACAAAAGCAGAATATTCCATCTCAAATTATTGTACACACAAAAAATATTATACTTGTTAAAATGAAATGGCATGCATTATAGAATGAAACTATATTTTAAAAAAATGAGATAATAATAATAATTATTATTATTATTATTATTGCGAGTGAAAGGGTGGATTTTTATATAGAATACAGAATTAAAAAATGTCACAGCTAAATGTATGCCCAAGGAAAAGTGAAAACTAAAATCAAATAAAATCAAATGCTGTAAGTAGATCAATAAACATGTTCTAAACAGACTACTCTGGTCATCAATTTTAAAATTTTAATTTTGCCTGAAAGTTGTATTATTATTATTATTATTATTATTATTATTATTATTATTATTATAATGAGCATGAAAACTAAGGAAAAACCTGTTTCTTACTTTTTAAGATTTAAAAATGAAATATCCATTTTTTCCGAAGTGAAATCTGTATATGGCAAATAACGTTTACCAAATAAAATTATTTTACTTAACTAAAACTAATGTTATATTATTGTATATAACAGGGTCGTTAGATAACTTTATTCACCTGCAAATTTTACAAATTATAAGTTACATCCTGTTAATTACAGGTGTGGGTCTGAATCTAAGAAATGTATCTAATAAACAAAAGGATTAATAATAAACTTAATTTATTGGTACATGTCAAACGGATGATAATTTCGCTGCAATAAATAACTTTACTATGAAATAATCATAGAATGTTAAACTATGAGATTTGTCTTATTTTAGTAGTTGGTAAATAATATTTTGTTGGGGTATGTTACTGGTATGACGTCACTACACGGGAGCCTCAATATCAATCTTTTTGATTTGTATTTCTGGAGAATATTAGAAATTCACCGATATCTTCCTTATTTGGAATGGAATTTTATGAAATTTTCACTAAAGCCATATTTAAGTATGACAAATAAAATATGTCAAAACTCAAAATCATTACAGGTACCCTTTGAAGAGAATGACAAAATTTACTGAATTTAAGTTAAGGAAAATCTTTAGTAAAGGAATGATTGTAAAACCAGGATCAGAGTTTATCAATATTGCAGTATATCATTGTCAATATTGCTGAATCATTCATATTGACCCATGTTACACATTTCCTTAAATTGTGTAGATAACATAATCTCAACAATAAAATCGATGTTAAATAAAATACAACATATACAGTATTCATGTGTGTGTGTGTGTGGGGTGGGGGTGGTGTTTGATTATTTCATAAAACTTGTAAAGTAACCCTTTTTAATGTTTTTAAATATTTATGGATAACTGGTTGTTAAATATGTGAGATGGCTAGGGACCCTCTAGTCTATACTCACATCACCGGAATTAAATCTGATGCCTATGTAAAGTCTGGAGTTTTATAGTCAGTGGTCTCAATGTGTGTTTAGATTTTCTTGTCTTGTGCTTTGACTGTATCTTAAGTTACAACATTTCAACAACTAGAATGAAGTAAATTTATAAACACAACCAAGAAAATGATGCCATTTGCTATTTTGATAAAAATGAGAAATTCATCTATTTATTTAAATGTTATTTATATGTTACAAATTTCTTTCTTTTTTACGGGCCTCGGTGGCCAAATGGTCTAAAGAGCATGCTTACTGATCACAGCACCTTTTACCGCCTGGGTTGGAATACCACTCGGGACAGATCCTAGTGTGAGAAAGTTTGTCAGTTCGCTTGCCGAAGGTTGATGGTTTTCTCCAGTCACTCCAGTTTCCTCCACCATCCCAGAACTGACCGCCTCAAAATAAGTGAAAGAATCTTGACTGGGGGGTAAAACACCATTACTCCACTCCACTTCTTTCTTTTTTAGATTGAAAAATGAAGTAAATATATTAATTACTGAAATTGTTGTATTTTTATATAAAATTCAGGGTGCCTACTTCCTATGAAAACCTATAAATTCCTATAAAATTGGCAATTCCTATATTTTTCCTATATTTTCTCAAAAAGACCTAAAATTCTTATATATTTCACACTATTCCTATATTTCCTGGGATGTATTGTTTTTGATTTTATTTGTGTTAGGACTTTTTTAGCTTTTTTGGCAAAGCCAGGGTGAGCTTATGGAATGGTAAAGCATGCGTGCGTGTGCTTGCATGCGTGCGTACGTAAACTTTAATCTTCTTCTCTGAAACAAATAGGCCAATTCAAATGAAATTTGGTATGAAAGGTCCTTAGTTGCTATAGATTAAAAATTGTATCCGACGTGTTCGTCCTAAATCCAAGATGGCTGCTGTTACTATAAATAGCAAAAACATATAAATGGACATTACAGGTTTATTTATGTACCGATTTTGTTGAAATTTGAAACATAGAAAATAGATGTCAGGGATTAAACATATATAACGGGTTTCGCTGTATGATTTTTAGTTTTTGCAATAATTATGTAATATGCAAATAAGGTCTATTTTAAGCTTCGAAAATCTTCTCTGAAAGTACATGGCTAATTGAAAGAATATTGAGTGTGGAAGGTCCTTGGGTGGTATAGATTTTAAATTATATCTGACATGTCTGTCGGAAATCCAAGATGGCTGCTGTAAATAGCAAAAATCTAAAAATGGCCATTATGGGTTTATTTATGTATGGATTTTGTTGAAATTTGAAACATAGAAAATAGATGTCGGGGGATAAAACATATATAACAGGTTTTTCTGAATGATTTTTCGTTTGTGCAGTAATTATGTAATATGCAAATAAGGTTTATTTTTAGCCGAAATCTTTGAAAATCTTCCTCTCTGAAAGTACGTGGCCAATTGAAATGATATCGAGTGTGGAAGAGCCTTGTGTGGTATAGATTCAAAATTGTATCTGACATGTCTGTCCTAAATCCAAGATGGCTGCCATTACTATAAATAGCAAAAACCTATAAATGGCAATTACAGGTTTATTTATGTACCGATTTTGTTGAAATTTGAAACATAGAAAAAAGATGTCGGGGGGATAAAACATATATTACGGGTTTTTCCATACGATTTTTTGTTTGTGCAATAATTACGTAATATGCAAATAAGGTTTATTTTTAGCTGAAATCTTCTGAAAGTACAAGGCCAATTGAAAGGAAATTTATGATAAAAAGTGCTTGAAATAACATAAAATAAGGATATTGCTAGTGAGTTTGTTTACATTTTACTGATTGGATATATTTAAAAAGAAGAAGCAAAGAACAAAATAAGGGTATTCCAGGTGAGCGATACAGGCCCTATTGCGCCTCTTGTTAGTCTAGTCAATCTACAGTTTGACCTCAAACTTATTGCAACAGAACAAATTTTGTTACTAATATGCTCTCAAATACATGAAATGTTTATTCATGACAAAGTCAGAAAAAGTCTACCAAAAACTGACAAAGGGAAACAAGTTTTTGAGAAGTTTTAATTTTTTATGGGGATTTCTATAGCCAAGGGAGATAACTCCTGTAAAACGTGGAGTTTTAGTCCAATTATCATATGTTTTTTGCTATTTTAACAAAAAGTAAAGCAAAGACCCTGGAATAAATCAATTATTATTGATTCCATATGTATATTCAACATTTCTGATTTCATTTAAAGTGAAATCATTGGCCCATTTTCATTCAGTTGCATTTTATTTTAAAGTCTTTCACAATCTTATGTTTCTATAGTGATGAGGAATTAATAACAGAATACTCAAAGTTATGAAGTAGAAGTATAGAAAAGTTATGTTTTTAACCTGAGTTGTAGTTATTTTATCATTTTTGTGTATAATAAAACATATTTGAGGTGAATAAATCTTTTTTCCATCTCATCAACATGCCCTTAATCAGCGTTTTGCATAAATTCTTTCAACAAAATTATTTAATTTTTTTACATTCCATTTACATATACATTCTAAATTGTCTTAAATTATCTGTTTTAAGTCTATGTATAAATTTCCGTCTAATTACTAGGTTGTTCTTCATAAAGTATCAGAGAAGTTTTTGAAAATTTTTGTGCACAATACTGAGTTATCTCCCTTTTCTATAGAAAATGCTATTGGTAACTTCAATTGGCAAAAAACCCAAATTCCACTGGATTGAAATTGGTATATTTTTTATGATGAATAAAAACACAATTCCTAAAAACAATCACATAAAATATTTACTGTTGCAATTACTTTGAGGTTTGACCCTATTTTTTCATAGATTGACTAGACTATTTTGTGCTCACTCACACAAAGCAGTGACTGGGGTTGTATACATCATTTTTAGTTCTTCTAAGAAATCATTGGAATGTCTTGAATTGACATGCACATTGAAAAAAGAATTCTTATAAAAAATAAAGAGGAGAGGCTTGAACATGGAATGGCTGTGAGGGGTGGATGAGGCCATTGTAGTCGTCAGTGATGTATACAATCCCAAAATTTCTTTCAGTTTAGCAATTCAGTGTTTTGAAAATTCTTATATTTTTCCTATATTTTCAGTCAAATTCCTATAAATTTCCTATACATTGTATTTTGGAAAAAAAATTCCTTTATTCCTATATTTTTGACAAAGAAAGTGGGTGGGCACCCTGAAAATTTAGAAATCCATATATTGATTAACATGATATGATTACAGGTATAAAGGGCGAGAAGGATATGCTCCGTCCACGTATCTAATGAAAACAGAGAAGGCTCATATGGAGAGGGTTGCCCAGGCTTCAGGGGTACAGGTTGTCAGCACACTTAGTGATATAAGTGATTTACTGAAGGATGATGACCAGGAAAACACTGAAGGAGGGGATTCTGTTGTTTCCAAGAAAACACTCCCGCATATTCTTAAAAAATCACATTCTTTGGAAAGAGGTGGATCCATCAGACCCCCACCAAGACAGAACACAATAAAAAATGTATGTGGCTAGAATACAGTAAAACCTTATTTACATGTAAATCTCCTTCACTAACTTTGAAACCTTATTTATTGCCTCACACAGTGCTGAAGTCCAAAAATAAATTTCTTTTAATTCTTTTATGTTTCTCCCTCAAATTCATTACCATCTTTCATTGTAACCTCTTAATGCACCCATTCCTCTTACTTCAAAGATCTTACATTATATCATAATAAACCCCTTACTTCTCCTCATGACATAATAATATTATCATGCTATTTTTCTGATGAATAAGTGAAATATAAAACATTAAAATTTTGACTGATACAAAAGTTTGGCCAGTGACCTTGACCAGGAGCATAATGTTTTATAATCCCAATTTGTTAATAAATTTCATTTTATATATTTTTTCAGAGAAATAATAATGTACAGAAAATCTTACCAAGCTCCAGTAATTATGTCTATTGCACTGTGGCAGAATTTAGTGACTCTGTCGGTGATGGTATCAGCTTCCAGACAAATGAGCGAGTCACGGTATGTATCATAAAATATTCTATCTATTTAGCTGTCATTTGATTCTTTAATAAGTTGTAATTATAATTTATATCTCATTTTAAAATGGCAGAATTTAGTGACTCTGTCGGTGATGGTATCAGCTTCCAGACAAATGAGCGAGTCACGGTATGTATCATAAAATATTCTATCTATTTAGCTGTCATTTGATTTATTAATAAGTTGTAATTATAATTTATATCTCATTTAAAATTGTTTATCTCATATCATGGGTGTTACTTCTGAAATGATGGAAAAATCTTCAATACTGCAGAAAACCTCCAATTTTTTTTTACCAAATACATTATCAAGAGTTACCTGCTCTTTGATTGTGGAGGTAGATTGAAGATTTTTGCATGATGATTCCATAGATACAAAGCATCATCTAGTTTTTATTTTAGCATTTTGTTGAAGACATTGTAATATATAATGTGTTTAAATAAGACCGGGGCAAACTTAGTGCAATTAAGTTAATTGCCAAATTAAAATCAGGGCTAGTTGCTCTGGTTGAACTAAACTGCTAAAATAGTTTGTGTTAATGGAGCCATTTTTATTTGTGTATAATTTTTCAGTGGATGGAAAAAATATTTTTTTGATTCAATTTTTATTTCTTATAAGGCTTGTATTGGGTTCATCTTAGATCAAAACAAGGTACAAGATCAGTTTAAGGGCTGCCTTCTCACTAATG
This sequence comes from Tegillarca granosa, assembly GCA_029721355.1. Lineage (NCBI taxonomy): Eukaryota > Metazoa > Mollusca > Bivalvia > Arcoida > Arcidae > Tegillarca > Tegillarca granosa. The sequence goes on from CM056605.1 coordinate 24,119,090, forward strand.
TTGACTTTTCTCACAATAACTGACAAAAACTTATAATATCCAACTTGTTTTCCAATCATTATTCAGTGAATATGTAAAAGAAAAAAATACCTAAAAAATTATGCATGATCAGGAATATTGAGGTCAAAAGCTATTGGTCCAGATCTTTCCAAGGTCTTTGGTAGTTTTACAAAGTGATATTTATCACCTGGCCATACTAGAGCTGGAAAAAATTGTTTTTAGAGCAAATATTTATGCTACAAATGCCATCCATGTAGGATCCCTGCAATTGAATAAGCACCCATCAAAGCCCATGTACAGGATATATATATAAAGTAAATTACAGTGATGAAAAAATTATGATAGTATAACTGTTGTATTAGGATACATCTTTAAAGGATAAATATCTGAGGGGAGGAGTGTGATGTGGAGATATAGCTACATAAGGGGGAGAATGTGATGTAGGGATATAGATACACAAGGGGGAGAATGTGATGTAGGGAAATAGATATACAAGGGGGAGAATGTGATGTAGAGATATAGCTACATAGGCGGGAGAATGTGATGTAGGGATATAGCTACATAAGGGGAGGAATATGATGTTTGGATATAGCTACATAAGGGGAGGAATATTATGTATGGATATAGTTACATAAGGGGAGGAATGTGATGTAGAGATATAGCTACATAAGGCAAGGAGTGTGATGTAGGGATATAGCTACATAAGGGGAGGAATGTGATGAAGGGATATAGCTACATATGGGAAGGAATATGATGTAGGGATATAGCTACATAAGGGAAGGAGTGTGATGTAATGATATAGCTACATAAGGGGAGGAATGTGATGAAGGGATATAGCTAAATAAGGGGAGGAATATGATGTAGGGATATAGCTACATAAGGGAAGGAATGTGATGTAATGATATAGCTACATAAGGGGAGGAATATGATGTAGGGATATAGCTACACAAGGGGAGGGGTGATGTAGGAATATAGCTACATAAGGGGAAGAGTGTAATGTAGGGATATAGCTTCATAAGGGAAGGAGTGTGATGTAATGATATAGCTACATAAGGGGAGGAATGTGTTGTAGGGATATAGCTACACAAGGGGAGGAATGTGTTGTAGGGATATAGCTACATAAGGGAAGGGGTGATGTAGGGATATAGCTACACAAGGGAAGGGGTGATGAAGGGATATACATTTAGTTACACAAGGGGAGGAGTGATGTAGGGATATAGGTACTTAAGGGGAAGAGTGTGATGTAGGGATATTGTTACACTGTAAAGTATGTACTATTTACAGGTTACAGAGATGTTACTATTGTCTCATCTAATTGGTACTTTTTAGGTGAAACTTAAGAGCACTTGCTTTACAAACTAACCACTATGAATAAATTCCTGGCATGAGATAAAGAGAATTTTTTCATGGTAACTACTAGTAATAATTATGTTACAGCAGACAATCTGTGGTATTTATGTTAATTACATACTAAGATACTCTAACTACTTAGAGATCGAACAGAATGTGGAAGGAAATAAAATCAGGTAACACTAATTGCTGTTGATTTACATCACATCACTTTTTGTTTTAGGTACTAGATGAAACTGAAACTGGTTGGTGGTTTGTAAAAATCGGAGATAAAGAAGGCTGGGCTCCATCATCTTACATAGAAAAACAAGAAGTCATAACTGTTCAAGAAGTATGTTGTAATATTATAACTGGCTATGTATTGTATTTTATTTCTGCCATTCAGCAATATTTGTTAACATATATTATATAGATCCATGTACATACTATGATTCATTTAAAGATTATCTCCCTTTGCACACTAGATGGAGCTGCAACAAGATGTGTCCAGAGTTTGACTATCTCCATGCATTGTAAATAATGCATCTATACCTAAGACATTTGTGAACTTATCATGTTGCTGTCAAGAAATGCAAAAGCATTTAAAGTCTCACCCTGTTGTGAATGTCATTATTCATGATAAAAGTGTTTTTTGATAGAAAAACAAATATAAAAATTGTTTTTAGGAACTCTTGCTGATTTTTTACAGATTATGTATGAAAGTATAAACAATACTATTTGTAAATCATGAATTCGATCTTTTTAAGAAAATTTATCTTGGCACTCAAAATAAACATCCTAACTATGAATTAAAAAATATTTCAGTCATTTCTTGAGGAAGATGAAGATAAAATAAATTTGGTAAGAAAAAAATTGAGAAAATCCTTCTTCTCATTTCAAAAATGACTTTTTGAGATTATCACTGGTTTGTGTAATATCTTAGCATGATCGTTCTTACAAGAACCAATATAGCATCTACACTGATCAATTAAATGTCTGCTAAAATAGAAATGTTATATTGTAATTTGCTACAGGACTTCATTGTTTTCCAGATTTTCATTACTTTTATTGTATGAGATTCCATTTTGTTCACAACTAGTTCGTAAAATCTGCTTTAAAAAAATTCTGAAATATTTCAGTAATGTTATTTCCACATGTCATTTAAAGCTGCATTAAGTTTTTCAATTTTCTAAAAAAATATTTTTTTAAAAACAGATAACTTCAAATCATAATCCGTGAGATTCATTTTCTAAAATTTCATTCCTATTAGCTGTAAACAAACGGAATCCTCTAATGGGTTGGTCAATGTTTAATGATGATTATTATTTGCTTAAAGCATGTGCACAGATGTACAGGGATTCCAATTAATGGTAGATGAAACATGACAAATTGTATTAATTGTCCATCATCTATATCCAGATGTATTTGCAATGGTGTTATATATATCCCTTACAAAGTCACAAATGACAAATTTAATGAAATGCTGTGTTTAATCTATCAAATTTCTCCATTTTGTAAGTTGTGTTAAAATAACCTAGTTTTTTATGACGTAACATGTTCTCAATTTAGATCCCACAGGCTATATCTCGCTGGGAAATTTTTATTTCTGTATTAATTCAAGCTTTTATCATTGAACCAAATGTAACATAGTTCATTTGGGACATCATTTATTAGATCAACACTGTTTTAATTTTTTTTTCTAGGAAAACTTAATGCAGCTTCAATCTTTTGTTTGATTCTTTATATTATCATGGACATCATCTTTTACATGATGTATTTGGTTGGATATGCTGTTTTATTGCTTGTTCTTAACTGTAACAAAAATTGTGTCCTCAAATTAATTATATAGTGGAATTCCTCCAAGCTCCATGTAATACCTCAAAGCCTTTGTGTGGAACAATTATTTCTATTAGCAGTGGAATCACTTAAAGTGACTTTTTCCTGTAATAAAGACATTTTTTCGGGAATATTGACATAAGATTTTTCTATTTCATTCTGCACAAACATTAAGAGGTATTGATCATGTGGTACGTTGGTGAGTTCCATTATCTTACTGAAGAAGTTAGGGGTCATTGTCTATCAGTCAGTTTGTTCATCTTTCCTTCCTTTTGTCTCTTCTTCATCATCTTCTTCAAGCTATATCACTATATCTTTTATATTCACTCACTCACTTACTCTTTAAGCTATATCGCTATGTCTTTCATATTTACTCACTCACTTACTTTTCAAGCTATATCCCTGTATCTTTCACTCACTCACTCATTGAGCCAGATCCGAGCTTGCTTGCTAAAGGATGGTCTTTTCCCTGGGTATATCGCTATGTCTTTATGTTTTTCATATTCACTCACTCACTTACTTTTCAAGATATATCGCTATTTCTTATACAGTGTATTTAATAGATATATATATCTTTGGTTTACAATTTACTGTCAATACCTAAATTAGAAATTACATCTGGTTGTAAATTTAGCATTTTAAAATGGCTATATTAAATCATTAGTCTAAAACAAAAATCATAAAATAAATCTGTCCTGTCTGTCAACATTTTTTATGTCAGCAAGAGTCACCTTACGACATTCTTTCATGTACATGTATTTGATTTTATTCATTCATTCATTTATTTATCTACCCATTCATTCATTCATTCATTCATTCATTCATTCATTCATTCATTTATTTATTTATTTATTTATTTATTTATTTATTTATTTATTTATTTTAGCCAACTCAAGATGACCATTATGATGATGTGGAGGAAAACTCAGAGTCAGGAGACTCTGATAGTGATGATGAGTGGGATTATGAAAACCAAGAACCTACCCCACCACCTTTACCAAGGAGTAAACCAACACCTACACCACCTGTTCCTACCACCGATACTGTTAATTCAATAACAAGTGCACTCAAATCAAAGTTTAATGCACCTAAAACAGATGATGTACTTGTAAGACCAAAATTATCAACACTAAGTGAGCAAAACAGACCTAACAGTAGAGGAGGAAGTGGTAAAAGACCAGGATCAAAGCCACCACCACCACCACCAGCAAAATCAATTCCAATTGGTCAAGAAAAATCACATGACAGTGATATTTCTAAGTTACATTCTCCTGGAAGTGGAGGTATAGCTGATGCATTAAAAGCAAGATTTGATATGAAACAAAATAATAGATTATCGAACACAAACAAAAGTGCTCAATTTGGTTCTGACAGTTCTGGTCCAAAGCCATCTTTGCCACCAAAATTACCATCAAAACCTTCGAGTGCCACACAAGGTCAGAGGTCACCAAGAGTAAGTCAAAACATTGAAACTGGATCTAAAAGTGATAATTTAGCTGATGTGTTAAAATCCAAATTTGAAGCTCGGCAAGCAAGTTCTGGAAGTGCCTTAGAAAATGTTCAGCCCCCTACTAAACCAGATTTAAAACCTCATGCTATAAAACCACACTCGTTAGGAAAACAAAAACCAACACTCCCCTTTCATGCTCATACTGCACCACCACCAGCTGAACGACCTTTAACCCCACCAAAAAAGACTAGCCTTCCAAGAACTCCACCAAAAAGTCCAATTACGAAAAAAGATGAAAGCTCAGGTGGAAATAGTTCAGATTTAAGCAGTGTTTTAAAAGCTAAGTTTGAAGCAAGGCAGTCTGCTTCACAAGAGACAATTTCAAATGATAGACCACCAGCACCTCTTCCAAAAAAACAATTTCCATCAAAACCAGTTCTTCCTTCTAAAGGAGGATCTGACAAACATGTCTCAGCAAGTCCTAATTGGTCAAAGAAAAACTTCAGTAAGGAGATGAGTGAGAGTGAAACTAAACCAGCAGCTGGTCTAGCTTCGGTACTTAAATCAAAATTTGAGGGTGGTGATGCAGCACATAAACCACCTGTAGTCTCATCAAGGCCAGCAATTCCAACAAAATCAGCAGCACCCAAACCAAATTTGCCAAGTAAGACATTTAACAAAACCCACTCCGATACAAAACCACCACCAATTGCTAAAAAATTCAACAATTCAGAAAATGTGTCAAAAACACAACCAGGAAAAATTGGCTCAGGAAATTTTGCTGCTTTACGTGCAAAATTAGAGCAGAGTAAGACATTAACCACTGGGATTGTCACAAATTCATCTCCTGTAACACCTGCTTATAATGCAAATGAAAAACAAATGGAAAATAATCCTGTTTCCCATGATTCTGTCAATATTTCAAATCAAATTACTAAACCACCAAAATTAAAAAGTACAAAATATGTAGCTATTAGTGACTTTAGTGCTGATAATGATGGGGAAGTAAATCTTTATGAGGGTGATTTTGTGGAAGTTGTGGAAAAATCAGATGACTGGTGGCTTGTAAAAGTTGGGAGTGAAGAAGGCTGGGCACCAGCATCATATATTGAAGAACATGATGGAAGTGACAATATTGGAGTTCACTCCCCTGAAAACGATTCTGGATTTACATCACCATCAGGTGTTTGTGTTCAGGAATCTGAAAACAATTTTTCTCGTTTCAAGACAACTGCTAGGTTTGTAGCGGAAAATGCAGGTGAAATAGGATTTTCTAAAGGAGAATTTGTTGAAGTTCTGGAACAAGGGGACGAAGGATGGTGGTATATAAGTGTAAATGGACAGGAAGGGTGGGCACCAGCATCTTATATTAAAGAAATGTAACATATCTGGTTAGCATTGCATTCTTTATCTTGTTGAGTTCTCAAGTAAATAGGTTACTTGCCAGTCATCCAATGGGTAATCATTACCGTACATAATATCAGAGCACAACCATATAATGTTTGTACATGCATTTTTGCAATACTGTTGTTTTTCTTGAAAAACTTTATTTATGCAATTCTTTATCCAATAAAAATAATAGTTTCCCACAAATTCAGCTATTAGTTTGTATGTGTTTGCAGTGTGAATATGCAGGCATTGTGATATCAAAGCTCATCTGTCGTGTTTTTTAATTGGTCATTACATAGATGTTGTCAAGGTTACTAATCTAATGTATCTAAAGTCAAATATGCCATATTTTATTGTTTTGTTTTCAAATTCAAGAGTTCTATAACTAGTCAGCCAATCATTCAGTATGAAATTTTTCATGGAAAAAGTTTATTTATTATTGATCATTTGATCACTATAGTGTGTTCAGCTGAACCAAAAAGAGAAATAAAAAAAAAAAAAAAAGAAATGTTCAGAGAATATTCCTGCCTAATGCCCGCAATATTATAAATTTTCAGGATAATTAAATTTGGTTAGTTATGCATGATGAAGTTATTTTATATTTCTTATTTCTTTTGAAAAAAATTTTAAAGTAAGTTACCTACACTCAGGAGAACAATTATCTACCAGTAATACATGTATTTGATGTATATTAAAAAAGCCAGCTAAAATGACCACCTTTGTATGCAGCAATTATTATTTTGTAAGTGTGTGTGTGTGTGTGTGTGTGTTTTGATATTGAAGTATTTTTTATAATTGTATAATTGCAATTTATTGACCATATTTTCCTATTGAAATTTCTTACAAACTAAAATTTTTCTGTTGGTTCTTCCAACTGATCAAGTCAATATGACCGAATATTTATAGATATTATGTTGTATTTTAAAGTGTTGGTTTTGCAATGTCACTATTTTTTGTTGATAGTTGGGTTTAATAGTTAGCTTGACAGATGTTAGCAGTTTGCTATGGGCATTTTGGTTTCCTACACCATTCCATGAACTACAAATCCATCCACTCTACTCTATTCAATAATAAATACATACATGTTTTTTTTATAAATATATATGTATATTATGTGTATTTTATATACTGCTTTTCAGTGTGTGTGTGTGTGTGTGTGTGTATGTGTGTGTGTGTGTGTGTGTGTGTGTGTGTGTGTGTGTGTGTGTGTGTGGACTGTTAATCTTAGTATTAAATCTGCAATTCTTTATATTTTTCACACAACTTGGAAATTAAGGGACCACCATTTTTTAATACATACATATTACATTGTTTTATTTTATATCTTTATATATTTTTACTTAAAAATATATTTTTTTTCTTATAATATTAAATTTTATTTTCAATATTACTTGTGGTAAATATATGTCAGTTTGAAAAAAAAAATCACATCTGGATCCAGTTTTGTATTCATTCATTTATGAAAGTATTACTGAACTTAAAGGTTGCAAAAAGATAGATTAATCAATTTGAAGTCAAGAAGAAGTCATTGTGTATCCCAATTCAGTTTCACAATCATATCTTAACTAAGATTTTTCTGAACTTAAATCTGGCAATTTTTAAATCTCAATGATTTTATTAATTGTTAAGATATGTTATACAGGATTTTAAGATGGCATTTTGAAGATTACATCGATCTTAATTTATCAGCATTGAGTTTTTGTCAAAATTTGTTATTCATAATTTCAAATTAGATTGTAAAATTTGCTTAAATTTAAATTAAGTAAAATTGTATTGAAGCTATAACTGTGAAACCAAGGTTGGACAGGCTTTTTTAAGAAATGAATCTGAAACCAAGAGTTTTGTTAGCTCACCTGAGCTGAAAAGTCAGATGAGCTATTGCGATGGTTCACCGTCTGTCGTCCGTCGTGCGTAAACTTTTTACATTTTAATCTTCTCCTCCAAAACCACTGCGCCAAATTTAATGAAACTTGGTTACCATCATGCCTGGGCGAAGCCCTTTCAGATTTGCACAAATGAAGGAGTTATGTCCCCTTGGGGCCCCACAAGGGGGGAAAGAGTGGAAAACTTTGAAAATCTTCTCCTCTGAATCTACAGGAGATATATCTTAGTTATTTCATTTATAACATCCTTAGGTCATCTATTTTCAGATTTGCACAAATGGTAGCCATGGGGCTCAAAATGGGGAAATTATAAGGTACTGAGTGGGGAGATTGCTAAAAATTATATTTTTGTCACTATATCTTGAAAACTATTAAGTTTTTGTATAAGCATGTATATAAGAATGTTGTAGATATTGACATGTAGATGATTTTGATATATGGGTCAAGGTCATATGTTGAAAGGTCAAGCTCACAGCTGCAAAAAAAAGATTAAATCGCTAATTATCTTGAAAACTATTAAGTTTTTGAATAGGCATGTATATAAGAATATTGTAGGTATTGATATGATGATCATTTTGATATATGGGTCAAGGTCATATGTTGAAAGGTCAAGGTCACAGCTGCAGAAGATGACTTAAATTGGTAATTATCTTGAAAACTATTAAGTTTTTGTATTGGCATGTATATTAGAATATTGTAGGTATTAAGACAGTGATCATTTTGATATATGGGTCAAGGTCATATGTTAAAAGGTCAAGGTGACAGCTGCAGAAGATGACTTAAATTGCAAATTAACTTGAAATCTATTAAGTTTTTGTATAGACATGTATATTAGAATATTGTAGGTATTGTGACAACGATCATTTTGATATATAGTACAAGGTCATACATTGTAAGGTCAAGGTCACAGCTGCAAAAGACGACTTCAATTGCTTATTATCTTGAAAACAATTGAGTTTTTGTATAGGCATGTATATTAGAATATTGTAGGTATTGACTTGATGATCATTTTGATATATGGGTCAAGATCATATGTTGAACAGTCAAGGTCACAGCTGCAGAAGATGACTTAAATTGCTAATTATCTTGAAAACAATTGAGTTTTTGTATAGGCATGTATAGTAGAATATTGTAGGTATTGACATGATGATCATTTTGATATATGGGTAAGGTCAAATGTTGAAAGGTCAAGGTCACAGCTGCAGAAGATAACTTAAATTGCTAATTATCTTGAAAATATTAACTTTTTGTATAGGCATGTATATTAGAATATTGTAGGTATTATGACAACGATCATTTTGATATATGGTTCAAGGTTTTATGTTCAAAGGTCAAGGTCATATCAACATAGGAGTACTTAAATTATTAATTATCTTGAAAGCTATTAATTTCATGCATAGGCATGTATATTAGAATATTATAGGTATTGACATGACAATCATATATGGTTCAATGCAATATATGTTGAAAGGTCAAGGACATAGCTGCATTAGTATACTGAAATTGATTAATGATTTGGAAATAATTCATTGCACTACAGTTACTTCATGCATATTATATAAGCTACTTATGAATGAAATGTGAGTGGATATATTTCTGATTAAGTTTGTGGGAGTTCTTGAGAAAACTTTTAAAGTTTCTGTACGTAATATATTGTCTACTGCACTTTGCAAACAATATTGGACAAATCTTCAGGTGAGCATTAAGGCCCATGGGCCTCTTGTTGTTAATGTGCCATAATAAATTTTCATTTTTGTTTAATATACACGTAATTGTATATATTTATTATTCATTCATATCATATTATTTTACTTTGATCAATAGTATTGCATTTATTTGTAACTCTTAGCTGAAGCATTAAGATCACATGCTAATTTTTTTTTTTTAAATATCACAAGTCCATCCTCCGACAGGGCTGCCTGGTATGTTTTAAAGATATTAAATTTGTCCTTGCCCCAGACAACCCAGTGGAATAGGAACCAGTAAATATGTTGGGAGTTAACCACACAGTGGTCTGACATCCCATCTAAAGGGTATTGTAATCTCATTTGCTTTAAGTCGCAGAAAACGGAATAAGCTTGAAAAACTTATATGGTAAAATTTGAATAGTTAAACAATGAACTGAGCACGGTTTGTTTTTACTGCTTTGACCAGATGTGTCAGTTAGTCTGTAAGCAACCTTTCACAAAGTTTGTAGGTATTCATCAATTAAAAATTCATTAACCCATATATTTTCCATACTTTTTCTCTTTTAAGCCTATACATAGCTTACTATTCATATACTTGTATTAATTTGAATTAGTAATTTTTCATCACTTTCAAAATGTTTAAACTTTGACCTACTTTACATTTAATGAACTTGAACTTTGACCTGCTTTACATGTAAGTAGCTGCTGAGGGTATAACTTGTCACATCTTGTTCTTAAATATTGTTTTTTTCATTAAAAAGATTATTTGAATTATTTAGATTAACATTTTAATTTTTTTTTTAATACATTATATTTGTATCTGGTTGAACATATACATGTATTTTGTATGTGTCATGTCTGTATTTAAAACAGGTCATGTTCATTTAAATTAAAAATTTAAAATTTAAATAGTGTTACTTGCGAGTACTTCTAAAGAGTCACAGTGTTACTTTTTATATTTATAAAAAGGCCATAGTGTTACTTTCATTTCTAGACACAAAAATGTTAATTGTAAATTAAATCAGAATAATCATAATCTTTTTATTGGTATAGTCTACGAATCAGAATGAAAAAAGGTTGAATTTGTACACATTAATCTTCCAATTGATTAAATATTTTTGTAAGTTTAAATCTGATCTTATACAAAAAGTATTTTAATGTTGCATTTTGTGTGTTATTAGTACTTGCATAGCAGTTAGATTAATGTGCACATTTTGATTGGGAAAAAAAAAAAAAAAAAACTTATTTGCCAATTTTTTAAATGAATATTCTGATTGGTCAGAAAGTTGCTATCTTCTTGTTAATCAGAAATGTTAATGGCTTAATCTAAATTCTGATTGGCCATTTGTTATATGTTGATTCTATGAAATATTAAACAATTTTTGTTTTATAATAATCTGGTTTTATTTTGTTTTTTGTTTTGAGGGAATTGTTGAAATAGTGATTGCATTTTGTTGAGTGAAGCAATTTTTGGTATTTTATAAGCCACACCAATTTTATTTACTAGTATTAATCTCACATTGTTATCTATACAAAAGCTTATGGGGTGTGTGTTTCCATTTGCTTTTTGAATGTCTCATTTTGTATCCAAGAAATTTGTGGGTTTATAGCAACCTATAGAGTGATTCGTTCATTGGCACATTGTAAATCAGAAAGTTATAAATAAAAGCCCCTTATTCACATACAGTGGATGTTGCATTTAACTTCACTCAACAGCAGACCCAGCAAATGTATATGGAAATTCAACCTTTGCAAGTATTTAGAAAAAGTCCAAATACCAGTTATTTTGAAGAAATTTTCAAGTCCAATGCCTATAATATAGTCATATTATGGGACCAGAATAAAACTCAAACTTGATCTGAAAACACGACAGTTGACTCACACGCCAAATATAAGTTTTGTTTTGTCAATATTTAGAGAAAACCGTAATTTTTACCAAGTTCAGGCCATAATTTCGTCAAAGACCGTGCAGCAGAATTAAAATCAAACTTTATCTTAGATCTTTACGCAAGACTAACATGAGAATTTTACTTCAATATTTGCCAGTACATAGAAAAAAGTCTTGGAAAGTGATTATGAAGGTGTGACTGGCGAAGAGGAAGAATTTCCCTTAAGGAAGCTAAAAAGTCATGGCTGATTAAACGTTATCATGGTATTTTTAGAAATGAACCTCAGTGGTCAAATGATTTAAAATGACGGATACCTGATAACAATTACAATGCTGCTTATTGCCTTGTCTGCTTATTTATATCCTTCTCTGATTCCAAGTGAAGAAAAATGCTAGTAAGCTTTCAGAAAATTGATGGTTACGATGCCTTACTATGACTATCCAAGAAGTATCCGTGATATATGAAAGAATTAAACAATTCCGACTACTCCTGCCACTTCATTCCCCCAGTCTCGTTAATGTGTCGGTTTAAGCAAAATGATCTTGACTTGCGTAAAAACACTAATAAGGCCACATTCAATAAATTTTTAGTTCTACGGATATATTATTATATATATATATATATATATATATATATATATATATATATATATATATATATATATATATATATATATTAGTGAATGCGCGATTAAAATTTAAATGTATTCTTTACATTTTTTTAATTTTACACTTTTTTCTTCAGCCGAACAAAATTTGAATTGAACTAGGCGAGCGAGTAAAAAAATGCACAAAAAGATAATTATTGCAGGGAAAGGCAAAAAGTTAAAAAAAAAAAAAAAAAAAAAAAGAAAAAGAAAGAAAGAATAAAAAAAAAGAAAGAAAAAAACGATAAAAGCAAAGAATATGCTTACATTCAATATATTAAAAAATAAATCAACCAAGAGCTGTTAAATAGTAAAACATTGAACAAATGATGTCCTTATATTGTTAAATTTACACTGAATGCAGACAAAGATTTCGCAGAAAATTGAATGCGGGTTTTTACCGGAAATTTTCGACAGGCGGAAAATGAAATTAATTTGATTTTTACGAACAGAGAGGAATCTCTGTGATGTATTGTCACGTACGTCGCAATCGGACGGGCTATGTCACCGCAATGTCAAATCCTTGCGCAATATATGTGGAATATAGTACGGTAGTTTGCGGGTGATAAGTACGTGCTGAGGGTAACCGCACAATGATGAATGTATGTGGTATTGAAAATAAAATTTATACATGGATTCTGTGGAGAAACTTTTGGTGGAAAGGATACAATGCGGCGCAGCGGAAGAATACATGAACAGTTTATGTAAACAAAGACCTATTTTCGCAACATTTTCGCGGATATCCCATAATTTAAACGGTCTCTTTTGATTGGATGAATTATATGACGTGTCATTTCTTGGTAGCATGCGTTTTGGCGAGAAGAGTGAACCACAGTAAATAAAGCAATATTTTTTTAACATTACCCGAAGTTTGAGCGTGTAAGTAAAAGTATAGGTTGCGGAAAGTGCTGTAAAGAAATCATGTCTTACATGCACGATAGCAAATGTCATGTTTATAGGAATGTATTTGTTTTCATTCGTTTCCCTTCCTATCCCCTCCTCGAAGCCCCAACAAAATTTAACCTCATGATATCTGATGTAGACATGTTTACATTTTAATTTTGTCGACGTAGCGTAAAAATGATATACACGATTTTGAGAGCAGCATTGTGAAATCGACCGGAAAAAAAGCTATAGCTGAGAGATTTCACGAGTTCCTGTCGATTGTGCAAGATGTAATCTAGAAGTTTACATGGAAAGTTTTAGGGTAAATCCTCGGTAGGTGGCGTGTTTTTTGTATATAAACAGTTTTTTGCAACCATCATTTGCGGTTGTTTTGTCGTTATTGAGAAATATAACGATCGATGACACCATAAAAACATCTTTCTGTTTGTGTAATTAATTAAAAATGTAACGTATGAACGTTTTTGTCTTTTCTTGGAGAAATGCTTGGAATGTGAAAGAACCTTGCTTTAGCACAGACTCTTCTGAATGTGGTATTTTGCCAACACTAATACTAAAAAATATAATGGACACTTTTCCAGTCATGAATTCTTACTCCCCTTCCATATGGTGTTTTACAACCTTGATTGCATAGGAATGGAATGGGATAAGGCAGATTGTACTGCTACCTACACTCACTTTCAAACTGCCTCTTGCGTTTCCATGCTCTCTGTTCGTACGGCACCTCCGGTGCTTTGATTAATTCTAAATTATAGAGGCGGACGGGTCCGACGAACTGCAAATTAATTTGGCATGGCCTAATCTTATTTAATTTCCTACTTTGATAAAGAGTAACTTGTGTCTTGAACTAGTAAAAATTTCAAAGAGCAAAGCACGGTCTGATTCAAACCGGTGACTCTCCAACGACTTCACAGAAAACTTATTTCTCAGTTCAAAAATGTGTAACTGGTCTGGCTACCCTTCTGAGTTTGGTCTGCCATGTCCGATTTGAAAATCAAGAATCATATTAAAATTTGCGAGTTTTAACAATGCAAGATTGGTAAAGTTAGCTACTATTAACTGGCTATTAGTAGCTTACTTTTCCTCCACAAGTAACTGGCTACTAGTAGCTAACTTTTCCTCCACAAGTTACTGGCTACTAGTAGTTAATTTTTCCTCCACAAGTAACTGTTATTAGCTAACTTTTCTTTCATAAGTAACTGGCTATATGAAGCTAACTTTTCTACACAAAGCCAGTTACTAGTAACTAACTTGCCGATCTTTAAATGTATACGATTTGGACGATGCTTGGTTATTGAGTTTTAAAGGAGTTAAAAACTTTTTGCAGAATGGTCAAATAAGCTATGTAAAACAATGAAATTAAAAAAAATATGACTTTAATATTTGTATTTTATGCTTTTTATTACAATCATGGTAGAGAAAATCGATACGGCTGAATGCTGTTAGAAAATTTTTCTAATCTTTGTGTATACATTTCCGTATGTCTGTCCCAAGCATTTTTCATTTCTTCTAAGTCACCGTACCCGTGCGTGGCCAGAACTTTTCTGAAACATTTGTTGTCATATTCACATTTTGCAGCGTAAAATTTCTTTTGAAAATACATATTTGCATTCATTTTGTACAGAACAATACCAATAAATACATCATCAAATCTGAATCGTTTGGTAAATTGGATTCCAATCTGTAAATCTTGTGCAAATGACAACGTCATTAGCATCGCTCCGGCGTTTACGAATGGCGGATATCTGTCATACGGGTATTCGCGGACTGAAACGTACCACTTTGCGAATTCGCCATGTTTGCTTCGAACTGGACTAACATTTCCTGCAGCATGTCCCATAAATAAATATTCTTTGTGTTCTTTAGTTAAGATTTTCTGCACATAAAACACCAAAGAATCAACAGCGACAAAATAATCATCGTCGACCAACATAACGAAGTCGGCCCGTGAACAGAATTTTGTAACCCAGTTAAGTGCACCCGTGGTTTTTAGTGTATTGTTATAGTAAGCATCGATAAAAGTATATTGAATAATATCGTTGTAACTGTTATTTTCTGCGTCGATCAAAGACTGCATTGTTGCATTTCTTGGTGATATTCCAAGCGTGAAGACATATTTTATTTGTTTTTCTCCGACCTTTTTTATTGACGCCCAAGTGTCTCTTATTACTTTTCGCCGTTCGATGTTTCCAATTGCCGATTTTATCATAATGATAATGTGAACTTTCGATCCGACACAGGTGTGCTCGGGTGATAGAACAGTCTCATATGAGTAAACGTTTATAGGATTGTAATCTGCGTATCCTTTGTGCTTTACTTGTTCAATCAATTTCCTAATATCGGCTTCGAGCGGGTACGTAAATTTTTCGAACGATATCTCTTGTAGTCTTTCTTCCTCTTCTTCGTTATCTCCATCTTCTTCGTCGTCTTCGTTATCGTAGGTTGATTTTTCTTCTTCTATATTTCTTTGGTTTAACCTACTCAAAATATTATCACCGACATCGTTGGGTACGACGTCCTGTCTCCTATTATCGATGACGTTCTGCACAATAAGCGTGTCCCGGAAGGATTGTGGTGCATTGTTGGCATGTAGAATGAGAGTGAAGATCACCAAAATCAGTAGAAATATCACAAAAATAAGTTGTTTCTTTCTGATTCCAAGATGTAGAGTGTATGGGGTCATGTTCCTTTTCTTTTGTTATCCAGTAAGTTCAAACTAGTTGTTCCTAATTAAATAAAACAAAAATAAGTCTTATTTTCTACTACATGTTCCTTTTCACATAATGTCGAAATTACTCGGATATTTATTGAAGCCGTGAACTAATAAATGTGTTTAAAAATTCACTCAAGTTTAGGTATGGGATGGTAAGATCATTTAAAATTACTATCAAGTAAAGGATTTCAGGTAAGATGGCCCAACCAAAATTACTATCGAGTATAGGGGATATCGTAAGTAGGTCGACCAAAAGTACTTTCAAGCACGTAGTATAGAATGAGTGGCCCTCAGCAATAGTACTACAAAGTTTTGGTTATGGGGTAAGAAGGCCCTACAAAATGTATTTTAAGTAAGGTATATGGAACCAAAAGTATTTGTATTATAAACTGATAGTAAGAGCCTGCCTTAAGTTCTATTAAGTGTATGGTTTGGATTTACCACTAATATTGTCAAGTCTAGGATGTAGAGAGAGTGGTAAGGGCCCACCATAAAAATTATCGAGTATAGGGCATGAGAAGAGTGATTAGAACACTACATAATTACTATAAAAATATATTCACTCGCACTAGGATTTATCATAATGTTTTTTAACACTCAGAAAGACAGAAAAAAATATTCAAAAAATTACAATATGACATATCTGCCTGAGTGGGGTTGGAACCTTGGCAGTGACAGGTACTGGGATTCATCTTTTGTGTTAAGAAGCATACGGTTTATAGCTAATCTTAAATCTTAAAACTAGTACATGTTTACTAGACGGAAAAAATACAGCAAAAATTGTTAAATAAAGAAAGCCAAAAAATCTGCGAAAAAAATCTAATTTTAAGTGTGAAATAAAAAATCTTTTTTTAAGTTGTTTCATCATAGTTTTTTTTTTTTTTTTTTTTTTTTTTTTTGGTCTAGTAAACCCGCTACTCAAAAAGACTAACCAGTGATACAGGATAATCTCCATAATACAAGACAAAGTAAATACGGACTTAAACTTACGTTTTTCTCAATTTTAAAAGCTCAACCTGCATGTTGGTTCCTTTTCGTCCAAAAACGGTAGAAGAAATGACCGTATCATGAAACGAGGAGATTTTCAAATAGCCAGTGGTCAAACTATCAATCACATAAATCTTTCTCTGGTCAGTTAAACGGTAAAATAAGGGCATTGGTGTCTAAACCCTCGGGTAGAATATCTTAAACCCATCGATCATATTATTGAGTATTAAGACTCTTACTCCATTAAGAAATGAAAATTTGTCAAAGGATGTGATACAGTTAGAACGGACAAAATCCAATTTGTCACAAGATTAAAAAAAAAAGCATTGTATAACTTTCTACCTTTAAATATTTTGTATATGTCTTAAAATATTTCAGATTTTCTTTTATTCGAAGGTTTGAGCCCGGTCCGATACCGGTCAATATTATAATTATCCCTGTATTAATAATTGATATTTGGGACTTAATTTTCTGTTTTCCTAAAATTTTATAAATAAATTTTAATTACCGATGTATATAACAAGGCCATTGATCTATTTGAATTTCATCTAAGGCCATGTTGTTTTTTTACCTTTGTTTTACGTCCATGAAAAATTTTAAAAGGTACAAGCAAGCAAGGGAAAAAACACACACGAAAAATATAACACAAAACTTCTCGGCTTGAAATGGAGTACTTGTAGTGGATAAAAGTTGTCTTTTTGTTTACTCTGTTGTATTAAAGTAAAAATACACAAATAATTTTGAAACAATTTTTTATTTCATGGAATTTTTAAACAATAATGCATACTTTTCCAACACGATGCATTGATCTCCAGGGTCAACTTATATGCGTATATATATTTTTAGAGTTGAAAAAAGGTTGCATTTTCCGGAATTTTCGGGAAAAAACTTGTGTGTGTGTTTCATCCAAAACCGACAGGAAGTAACCAGCACCCAGACGAAAACAAATGATTTCACAATAATCTTTTAATTGGCACTTCAAAAGAAAATTAACTACAGGGAGTGGAGTGGAGTAATGGTGTTATACGCCCCAGTCAAGATTCTTTCACTTACTTCGAGGCGGTCAGTTCTGGGATGGTGGAGGAAACCGGAGTGCCCAAAGAAAACCAACGACCTTCAGCAGGTGAACTGAAAAACTTTCTGACACTAGGATCTGTGGGATTTCAAACCTAGGCGGTGAGAGGTACTGTGATCTATAAGCGCGCGCTTTAAACCACTTGGCGACCGAGGCCCCTTAACTGATAGAACTGCATTGTTTCGAGAAGTTTCAAAGAAATATTTATTAAATAATTATTTTTTAAAAAACGGAAGAGATTTTAAAATTGAAATGTTGTAACGACTATAATGTGTTTCCCGGCGTGATAATTCACAAACGACTATACAATTTATAATAGTTTCGAGTCTGATATTTTTAACATTTTTTCATTTTGGTTTTATAATGTGAAAATTGTTAATGTATACATATTCGGCTGGTTTATTTAGAATATATATCAATGTACATATCAATTCATATTCTTGTTATATTGTTTATCTTTACTTTATATACAGTTTCCCGCATAGTACATTAATTGGTGTGTACATATAATTCGAACACATCCCGGTTGCTGAAGAAGTCAACATCACCTGGGTTATCTACCCTGTATGGTGGCTTATTTCTGACATCGACATAATTTTAGTCGACATAAAATTATCTCAACATGTCGACTTATTATCTTGGCAAGTCAAGATATTATCATGGAAAGTTGTGATACCAAAATAAAAGTTGAGATAAGTAACACGACATACCGCGATACTTATGTTGACCTGTCGTAATAATTATCTCGATATCTCGACTTATTTTTATCGCGGCAAGTCGTGTTACTTATCTCAACTTTTTATTTTGGTATCACAACTTTCCATGATAATATCTTGACTTGTCAAGATATTAAGTCGACATGTCGAGATATTAAGTCGACATGTTGAGATAATTTTACGTCGACTAAAATTATGTCGATGTCAGAAATAAGCCACCATAACCCTGTCCCTAAGTATGACTTCATTTTTTTAAAATAAATAATCACCTTGCTATATAAAATCAGTTTACAAGTTAAACACCGCGGTATAAACAGTGCTACACTATCAGGTTCCATTCGGAACTTGCTGTAATTAAGGAGCCCACAAAGGGATAGCTAGTGAGATACATGTAAATATATGTATTTGTTTGCGTTATCACGCCATGATATTGCACTCAAACGCAACAATATTTACGTTCCTACGCAATAGTAGTTTGTCGCAGAACAATAATTATAACCTACGCGTTTTTAAAAGCTGAAAGTTCAATACGTCAAAGTACAATATATAGGCTGTAATCAAAAGTTGCAGTTTTTTTTAGTAAGAAATGGTGTTTAACGTTCCAGTCAAGAATATTTCACTTATATCGAGACGTCGCCAGCTTTAGGCGAAAGTGCAGAAATTTTGCCTGTGCGTTGCGCTGATTGCATTGTACAACAGGGTTCTTTATCGTGACACGTGACCTAGTTTATTTTCCATCCGAAAGAACCGTGACTTTCATTTCGTAATGCCGAGTGCTTGGCGAAAGAACAGTTACTTCCCACTTTCGAGTCATGGGTCAGACCCGGTCGTGGTTCGAACGCAACACCTCCCACTTACGGAGCGAGCACTCTACGAACTGAGCTACCACGGTGATCTCAAAAGTTGAATGCCAGTTGAATATAAAACATATATATTTATTAGTTCAGATTTTTTAACCGATAGTCGAAATGTGAAACTTTAGTTATACTTGTTACAAATTGTTAATTAATCACATAACTTCGACAAAATATCCACATAAAACACCTCTCTCCACGGGACCTCGGTCTAATTAAGCGCGCGCTTGTGTATCACAGTGCCTCTCACGGCCTAGGTTTGAATTCCGTTCGGGAAGATTCTAGTGTGAGAAAGTTTGTCAGCTCGCTTGTCGAAGGTCCTTGGTTATCGCTGGGTACTCTTGTTTCCTCCACCATTCCTGAACTGACGCCTTGATATAAGTGAAAAAATTATTGACTGGGACGTTAAACACAATTAGTTCACTCCACTCCAACTCTTTCTCATCACTATTAAAGCTCATTTAGACTGTTTGTATTGTATTTGAGAGGTCTGGGTTCAAACCCTGACGCAAGACTTAAAAAGGTAGTGACTATTCTTCCGAAAATAACTCAACATTCAGAAATGAAAGACGTGGGTCCTTCGGAAAAAACTATTAAACAGATGTTACATGTCACGGTAGACGTGGCACGCTTAATATCTCCTTCTTAGTCATTGTAAAGGTTAAAATTTCATGTAACGTCTCTCTATTACAGAAGATTTCTAGACTAGATCGTAAAACAAAACACCAGAATTATAAAGGCGTAAGAAAGAAAACACATTGCGAGTGAACGCAATATAGTTACGTGGGAAAACAACCGCAGTGCCTTGACTTTATAATATGCTTTTGTGTGGGAACGATAAACTATTACATGGGAATGGTATACTATTGCGTCGAAATGAAATACTTTTGCGTGAAAAGTAATACTGTTGGATGGAAAAGATATATCAATGAGAAAAAAGCAACTTCATAAACCTTAGAACAATAAACTGCTGCGTGGGATCGAAATACTGTTGCTAGAAAACGATATTTTTTGCGTAAGAATGCAATACTGTTGTGTGAAAATGCACTACTTTTGCGTGAGAACGCATTGCATGAAACATATTTTCATTGCATGTAAACGATATTCTTATGCGTTTGAACGAAAAAAATTATTTCGGGCACGAAACACGTTTACAGTTGAACGCAATATTATTACACGGACATTTAAATTTTTTTCATTTGAACGCAAAACTATTGCGTTAAATCGAATTATCATTGCGTTAAAACACAATATTGTATTGAAAAAAACTAGTGAGCAAATCTTATTATATTGTTACTCGGATGTTCAAATAAGCACCAATACATTAATTATTTTATTGTTGCGCTGAAAATACTGTCTACCCAGCAAAGACAAGTTGTGACTAGTTAGATGCTCTTAGCTGTAAACATTGAAAAATTATCAAATATTCAAAACAGAGCAGACATAAATTTGTGAGTTTTACATTTTTTACAAGTTCTCTTCTTAATTATTTAATTAATACTACTAATTCTTGTTCATATACAACAACTTTTACGAAACTAAACTTTTCAATAACTTAATTCAGCGCCTCGATGGCCTAATGGTAGAGCGTTCGCATCGAGAGCGGCAGGTCGTGCGTTTGAACCCCGGCCGGCTCATTCAATGGAATTTTGTAATGATGCCTCCTAGCCTGACGCTTGGTTTTAAGAGTATCGACTGATTCACTCGGTGCCAGGATAACATGATTGGAGAAGTGGTATGTATGTCTACGGCATACTGACTCTGTGAGCAAGCACCTTAACAAAAGGTTGTCCTGAGCCGTTCTACTACATGGCAATACACAATGCACACTGGCACATCTTACGCATAGACAAACATTTTCTGATATTAATCCTGAGAAATATATAGCCTTGCTCTGGTTGTGAATGGCTGAAAAATTACTGATGTGACGTTAAACAATATTACAACAACGAACTAACCAATCGTAACTTTGAATAAGTCTTAAAGGTAAACACTTAATCTTGAATAACTTAACAATTAATCAAATTCTCCAAATTTCCTTCATGTAACTTACAGAAAGTGAAACTGGTGTCTGGAAGAAAAAATAAATTCACCCGACACACGTCCACTAATCAGAGATTTGTATAAAGTGGTCTCAAAATAGTGTTTATAGAAAATCGGGGACCTATAGCACTACATAGTCCGTCTGGTCATAGACTTAAAAAATAAATACATTTGTACATCCAGTGGACGTCTACTAACCGAAGATCGTTTTCCGGTGGTCTCAAGATATGTTTATGTACATGAGTGACCAACCAGTTAATGAATTCACCATAGGCCACACCCAGTGACAGTGTTTATGAACCAACCAATTTTTTTTTTCATCCAGTCAGCATCTAACCACGTAGATATGTAATCTGTATTCTCAAAGTTTGTGTTTATAAACCATGGAACAATCATATAAATTCTTCAAGGTCTACACCCAGAACATCGGTTCTTAAATGTTTTATGGACCATTGCCTGAGCAGAAAATAAATTCATCAAGGTCCAAGTCTACTGACGTACAATTTGTAATCAGCGATCTCAAATTTATTTATGGACCAAGCAGAAAATTGAACACATCCAGTAAAATGAGAATTGTAATAAATGGTCTCAAAATATCTTTTAGACGAGACAGAAAATTTAGACCGTTCCACGTCGAATTATCAGAGAAGTGTAATCGCTGGTTTCAAAATCTGTTTATATTGATGTGTTTATGGACCAGATAAAATACATTTATCCGGTTAATAAAAACTAATGAATTCTTCAATTCAAGTCAAATAATCAGGGATCATGAACCTATCAGAAAATAAGATCACACAGTGAACATTCAATGATGATCAGAGATTCTAGATCAACTGTCTCAAAATGCATTTACGTTTCATGGACCAATCAGGAAATAAGATTACATATTGATCATCCAATGATCAGAGATTTACATTAACGGTTTCAAATCATATTTACGGATCATGGGCCAATCAGAAAAAAAGATCACACAGTGACCCTCCAATGATCAGAGATTTCAGACCAACGGTCTCAAATCGTATTTGCGGATCATGGGTCAACCAGAAAATAAGATCACACAGTAACCCTTCAATGGTAAGAGATTTCATACCAACGGTCTCAAATCGTATTTGCGGATCAAGGGTCAACCCGAAAATAAGATCACACAGTAACCATCAAATGGTCAGAGATTTCAGACCAACGGTCTCAAATCGTATTTACGGATCATGGGTCAACCAGAAAATAAGATCACACAGTAACCATCCAATGGTCAGAGGTTTCAGTCCAACAGTCTCAAATCGTATTGATAGAACACGGAACAACTTAAAATATAATTTATCTGTTTGACATTTAGTGTCAAGCTGAAAATGAAAGTACAACTCTTATTTGTGTCTTTTCTTTCGTTTTGTTGATGCAAATTCTAAGCCATTGTTCATTGCCAAGAACATGTTATCCAGCTAAAATTCAATTTTTTTTCAACGTGCAAAACAAACAGCACGGATTTTGGAGGCCTCCATAAGTACTTGGCATTAACTCAAGTGACAGTGCGAAGTCGGGAGTCTTATAATCAGTGATCTCGATATGCATTTATCTTTTCTTGTCTTGTTAGCTATTCGTGTCAACAAAATATTGTTATTGGTTACGTTATCTATTTCCAAATATATACTTTTTATTATTACAAATACACTTTCTATTTTAAATCTTTATGTTTCAAACATATGCGAAAGAACTGGGTTTTTTTAATTGCTATGGTGGCTTATTTCTGACATCGACATAATTTTAGTATACATAAAATTATCTCGACATGTCAACTTAATATCTTGACAAGTCAAGATATTATAATGGAAAGTTGTGATATCAAAATGAAAAGTTGAGATAAGTAACACGACTTGCCGCGATAAAAATAAGTCGAGATATCGAAATACATTATCACGACTGGTCAACATAAGTATCGCGGCATGTTGTGTTACCCACCTTAACTTTTTAATTTGGTATCACAACTTTCCATGATATTAACTCGACTTGTCAAGATATTAAGTCGATATGTTGAGATAATTTTATGTCGACTAAAAATATGTCGATGTCAGAAATAAGCCACCATAAATTGCTACAGAAACCGCTTAAAAACCCATGTTTAGCAATGTGTATCTATTATGTAATATAGATGTTATTTAAAAGATCTGCATGCATAAAATACCACTTCAAGATACTATTAACCAAGCTTTAAAATGTATTTTATTGTTTTCCAATGGTCAATGACACGTAGATTCTATTAAGAGCTTGCGTTCTAAAACCCAAGACCTTGTTAGAATTGTTCCTGTCTTGTCGTACAACAGAAATAGATGACAGCAAATGTAACTCTGGTTTGTGGTACTCAAGAAAAAAACAACACAGCAAGAATATAACAGTGTTTTGACATTCATTACAACTAGACGACAGATATTACCCTAGATTGTCGCAAACCAGAAATAACTAACATGGCAATAAAACATTGGCTCTACGCTAGAATAACCCTAGTTTGTCGTACACCAGAAATAGACGACAACAATTAAAACTTGGTTCTAAACTAGAATAACACAAGTTTGTCGTACACTAGAAATAGACGACAGCAAGTGAAACCTTGGTTCTATACTAGAATAACCCTAGTTTGCCGTAGACTAGAAATAGACGACAGCAAGTAAAACCTTGGTTCTATACTAGAAATGACACTAGTTTGTTTTACACCAGAAATAACAATTACAGATAGTATAACCACAGATACATTAGATATAACTCTCACACCATACATCAGATATAACTATCACACCAGAAATAATAACCACTGAAAACGGTGTGGAATTCTGTTAAAAAATTATTGCACCTTGGCATTTTTTATTTTACTATTTTTTTCCCGCTGTACCTGATTTACGAAAGATGTAAATTTCATAAATCGATAACCAAAAATTGCGTAGATCCCTAATATACGATAATGAACCATTTAAACACAGTTTTAAGTTTACTTTTCGCCACCCTCTTCCCATGAATGGAGTTCTTGTAAAAGTTCCCATGCTATTCGTATTTCCGTTGGGTCAGTGTATTCGTGAGACACCAGCATTTCTTCGAAACACGGGTCGGTATATGTACATTTCTCAACCCAAAAGTCATCATTTTGCTGGGGTTTTCCTTTTAGTTTGTAAACAACAATTCCGATGAAAACGTCGTCAAACCGGAAATGTTGCGTATACGGTATTGCTATTTGAACGTCCTTTAGAAATTCCATTGACATAAGAATTGCACCAGCCGACACAAATGGAGGGTATTTTGTAAACGGATACTCGGAATAAGGTACATACCATTTTGCATATTCTCCGACTGGACGTCTTGCCGGTGTTTGATTGTTGACAAAGCCCATATACAAATTCCGGGCCTGTTTCTTTGGTATAGTTTTTATATAAGAAAGCAAGGTGTCCGAAGCCACAAAATAATCATCGTCCACGAACAAAATGTATTTAGCAGACGAACATGTTTTTGTCACCCAATTAATAGCGCCAACTGTTTTCAATGTATTATTGTAATAATCATCGAGAAAATTTATCTGAACAATGTCTTGGTATTTTTCATTTTCTGCTATAATTTTTCTTGTAAGAGACCGGTTACTTAGAGGCATTCCGAGAAGAAATACACGTTTTACATTCGCATATTCAAGATGTGCTTCATTTCCCCATGTCTCTCTAATTATTTTTCGTCTTTCAAAATTTTCCATTGCTGACTTGATCATAAATATAAGGGATATTTCGTTCTGTTTTTCCTCCCCAGTCTTACATTTATAATCCGGGGAAGCCATCACTTCGTATGGATAAGGGTTGACTGGTTTATGCGGAACCTTTCCGGTTTGTTTATATTGATTGACAAGGGCTACGATACTAACCGCTAAAGGATACCTCTGTTCGAATTCTTTAAAGGCTATTTTTCTGACTTTTGTTCGTTTAGGTTTTTGTTCTGTATCAAAAAATCCACTAACTCTTCTTGGTTTTCGGTCTTTTTTTATATCATTTAATGAGTTGCCGGCCTTTGATATATTTTGTTTATTAAAAACTTCATTGTCAGTTTCACTTTGTTGTAGATACGGGTTGTTTTTAACTTGTTTGTTTTTCCATATACTTATGGTACTTCTAGTTGTAAAAGTTTCCTTTTCTAATTTTCTTTGGTGGAATGCAACGTTTGAATAGTGTAAACTGTCCTTTTCTCGGTTAAAATATAGCTGTACGTTGATTTGTATCGATGCAAACAGAATTACACCGATTAGTAATGCGAAAAACACACGAGTTTTCCAAAAACTGCAATGTAAGGAATATATTTTGCACTCCATCTTCCTGTGTTTCCTTTGAACAAATATTATACATACTTCTCGGTATACAAAAATAAACCTTTATTTCTGAAATGTAAATTGTAAAAACAAATTAAAAATTCTTACATGAAAAACTTTCAGACAAAAAAGAGCGAAATCTGGTGAATTTGTCAGTAAAAAAATAAACGAAACTTTATTTTCTCTGGTTTGAACCAATCAGAGGACAAGTCAATACTATTCAAAAACTTTAAAAAAAATGTAATTTCACTTCAAGTAGTAATATTGAATGAGATATTAAGGAATAATATTAAATGAGATTTTTTTTACTCTCGTCCACGCCACTAACTTTTTAACTGTTTTCAATAACAATTTCAAGTAATGTTGACCGTAAAATATACATTAAATTTATGTTTTAATGTATTTTTTAACGATCGTGGCCTATTACAATTCCGCGAGTATTTTCCCCTACCTTACCATTATAACATTTTTTCACTTAAAAAATAAATGCCCTCAATTTTTTTTTCAAATCAATACCGTTCAATACAACAGGCGCCACCATAAGTTAAGCATATTTTACCAATTTTTAAATTTATATTGATTACTGATCATTCATAGGTAAATATGGACTAATAGTCCAATAGCCCGCGATGACACAAAGGGGATAATTCATCTTATTCCTCTCAAATCTGTTAGAGACCACTGCGGTAGCTCAGTTGGTAGAGTGCTCGCTCCGTAAGTGAGAGGATGTGTGTTCGAAACTCTACCGTGTCTGACCAAGGCTTGAAAGTGGGTAGTGATTGTTCTTTCGCCAAGCACTCGGCATTACGAAATGAAAGTCACGGTTCTTTCGGATGGGAACTTAAAAATAAACGAGGACCATTGTCACGGTAGGCGTGGCACGATAAAGAACCCTGCTGTATAATGCGTTCAGCGCAACGCACAGGCAAAATTGCTGCACTTTCGTCTATAGCTGGCGACGTCTCGATATAAGTGAAATATTCTTGACTCGGACGTTAAACACCATTACTCAACTCAACTCAAATCTTTCAGAGAATGACACGTGAACACACAAGAGTGCAGCCAAATAAAGGAATCTACCTGGGCAGAAGATATCTGTGTGTAGGTGGTTTCTCAACAGTATACAGTAAAACTTGGTATAACGAAAACCTGTATATGAAGGCTTCAGATATTTTAAGGTTCGTTTGTTTCCAGCAAAATGAGCCTTTATCATAAAAACCGCCTGTCTGGTAAGTCCATATTTCTCATGGGTGGACTAATATACTGGTTTTACTGTACTGTCAAATCTCTATACTATAATTATCTTTAAATTGAACCTATTAGAACGTTTTAAAATTGCTTATTAATAGAGCGCCTTTATACAGTTAGCATAGCATAGCAACGTAACGATTAACGTAAGAACCACGTCATAAAATTCCAACCTATCGGTTATTACACAACCGAAACAAAACAACAACAACAACAAAATAGAAGTAACAGTATATATGGGTGCACCGGCAGAAGCCTTAGACTATCTGATTTGATTCAACGAAGTCAAAAATATCAAAATATTTTACCTTTTTCGAGACTCACCAGCTATAGATGAAGTTGCAAAACTTTTCACCTTTGCGGTGCTCTAAGGGCAATGTGCAGGTAGGGTTCTTTAGCGTGCCAAACCTGCAGTTACACGGGGCATCAGTTTTAACGTCTCCTCTGAAGGACCTCGTGACTTTCATTTTTAAATGCCGAGTGTTTGTCGAAAGAACGGTCACCACCAACTTTCAAGTCTCTTGGTCATACCCGACCTGAGTTCAAACCCCTACCTCATATACTTAGATCACTCTACCAACAGAGGAACTGTAGTGGTTTGGGCCTAAACTATGGTTTTGATAATGGAAAGAAATAGCAAGTAATACGGGATCTGAGTTTTCTTTTCAATTTTATCAAGTTTGATCAAGTATTGCCAATAAAAAACGACCATTCAATCCTCATGAATTCAATGGGTGCTAGTTGTATTTTAATTTTGCTACATTCTCGAATCAAGATAAAATTTATTATACATTCTCGAATCAAGATAGAATTTATTAATCTCAAAGAACTGATTAAAACGCAAGTCTTTTGTGTATTAAACTTGGTTACAGGAGGGTTTATAAACCAAATTAGATGTATGTGTACTCAATGATTGGGGGTATTATTGAATTCTGACAAATATCATCCCTCCGATACCCTGTCAATGCCAAGTCATGATTTTATACAACCATTACATATAAATAAAAAAGTAGTCGATCAGGTTCAACCCTGCTGTAATAAATAAATTTCTTCACACTTTGTAATCACAACATTGAAAATGCTTGATTTAAATTGAATTAATGAATGAATAAAACATTTGAAAGTTGCACAAATCAGGATTTTGTTCGGGAGAAGTTCCTATATCACTCCCTGTGTCACTGTTTATCACATATATGTGTGATTAGGTCTTATCCTCAGAGTAGAGGGCGCCTTGAGAATATTTATCCCAACTAGTTCCACATTCTAGCCAGAGATGCAAACTTTCAATAGATGCAGACAATTTGCTTCCACGCGATCAATCGGTGTTATTGATATATACATGTAACTTTAAATTCCAAATAAGATCTTGTTAAATAAACAATGTTGACAATATTCTCAGTAATTAAAAAAAGGCTTTGATATTAAAAATAATAATAAATAAATAAATAAATAAATAAATAAATAAATAAATAAATAAATGAAAAAATAAATAAATATTTTTTTTTAAAAAAATGAAGTACTTACATCGTGGTGTTGCATTCCGGTGGTCATTCTACGTCCAAATGTAAAACTTCCGTTAATTTTAGGATCATTTGGACAAATCCGCTTTAAGGCATCGACTATAGATTTCTGTGTGCTAGCGAACCGGGATTTTAGCCTTGAGGTTATCGTTATAACAAATTTATATCTTAAAGCTATAATTTATTAGCAGAATCATCATGTGTCAAAAATATCATGTCGTGAAAATGCTTGTTTTAACGGTTTTACTTTTTTTCCGTAAAAAAATAGTTTTTAAGAGCCCTTACCCAATATTACCGTTGATGTAATGTAAAGAGGAAGTCACATTCCCAAACACCAGGATGGAAGTAACTTTATTATATTTTAAACCGCAAGCTTATTTTGGGCTCATTTTAGTATAGTAAAATCAATTTTAAAAAAGACACAAAATTTTAAAATTACGTGAATAATAATACCAAAACAATAAATAAATAAATAAATAAATAAATAAATAAATAAATAAATAAATAAATATTTTATAATTTTCTTTATTTTTTATTTTTTTTTTTTTAATTATAATTATAATAGTGAAAATTTAGGGGTTTTTTTAATCTTTTTTTATGGTAAGATATCTGCCTCGCAATGAGGTCAATTTCACATACAATTTCAAATTCTTAAACTACATGTACACTGTAAAATAACATATTAACCTAAGAAATATGTCAGAATATAAAGCAGAGGACCCTAAAACTGATATAAATAGACAGGTGGATTTTAAATAGAGGCGGTCGTATTACAGATTCTACTGACTTACACTATTGTTATAATTTTGTTTGAACTTTTAAGAAATAAAGTAAAAACAAATGTTTGAAAACGAAAAAATATAAAAAATAAATAAATAATATAAATAAATAAATAAATAAATAAATACATACATAATATAAATAAATAAATAAATAAATAAATAAATAAAAAAGTTCCGACGACAGAAATCGAACCCTTGACCCCAAGTACCTGTTTCTCGGTGTGCTTTAAGAATTAATAGTGCTTGTATTAATAAAGAAGTACGGTTATAAAAAATTAAATGTACCAAAACCATAGCTAAACAGACCAATAGCTTACGATCTTCGGTTTAATTGAAGATGTTCATCTCTTTAATGCAGTCCTTGATTTGTGGTAGATTCCCGAGCTCTTTTAATTGAATAGTTTGTAGATTTGATTTATACTGTTTTAAATGCCACTGTCAACTTAAATTTGGTAAATGAAACTAAATTTGAACTCAATTTATTCCACTGAGGAGCTGACTTTTTTTTCACAACTTTGTTTAATTTGAAAAAAAAAAATCCTAAAATCATAATTTTATGACCTATTTGTTACAATGGTGGTAGCTAGTTTACAATCAAGAAAAATTTTAATCTTATTAGACATCAGGTTTTAATGAAAAGTAAAATTGACTTCCTCTTTACATTACATCAAGGGTAATATTGGGTAAGGGCTCTTAAAAACTTTTTTTTTACGGGGTTTCATTTTTCGACGTTGAATATTGACCCGGGTTGAAACTTGAACTGGGGTTTCATTTTTCAACGTTGAATATTGACCCGGTTGGAAAATTCGGAACCGGGTTTTCATTTTTTAGCGTTTAATATTGAAACCTAAAGTCATGAAATTTATACCCGGGGTCATTTTTCAACAGCTTGATAATTTTTTTTCCAAATCACTCATGACCTCTACATGTTGAATCTTATCATGTTGAATATTGACACCAACTACAGAGTTTTCGGAAAAATCTTTCAACTGCAAGTTGTTTTTCCGATTTATCTTTATTTATATAAAAATTTCAGTTTTTGACAAACTTTCATTTTTCATAATGATAAAAATTGATTCGAGATCATTCCGATGGTGTTCAGCAGTACAATATCATGTTATTTTCATTTTTTTTTATTTTTTTTATTTTTTTTATTATTATTTTTTTTTTTTTTTTTTTTGAGGCCACGGCTGTCCTTGATAATCTTCAAGCGGCATATGATATAACTTTTTATTTTACACCATTTAATTTTTTGACTTCATAGTTAATATTAGTTTACTTTAATTTTATTATTTTAAACTTGTTATATTTTTTTACGAATGTATAATTTTTTTAAAACTATGTTTATCATTGCTTTATTAAACAGTACAGTGTTTTAAAATATTTCTGGTATGGTATTATTTTTCTTGTAATGGTGATGATGATGATGATAATATAGATATCAAGCACAAACTTACTGGTTCATATCCAAAATTAAGAAAACGGGTCAAATAAGTTAACATGTGATCTTCCACCTGGGAAGTGAGTCTTTTTTCTTTTTTTTTTTTTTTTTTTTTTCTTTTTTCTTTTTTTTTTTTTTTTTTTTTTTTTTTTTTTTTTTTTTTGTGCTCATGATTTTGTACCATACATCATGTTAAATTAAATTTTAAAAAAATTAAATTAAATTAAATTAATAATAAAATAAAATAAAATAAAATAAAATATAAGAAATAAATAAATAAATAAAACAAGTCTCGTGAATGTAACGAATTACCACACATGTATCTGCGTCAGATGGCGCCAAATAAATATTGTGTACCGTGCATCATGTGATGCCCAAAATTCGTATCATGTGACGGTGTCCTGACAACGTTGCGTTGACAACGTTTTGTTTACAATCACTTTCATGGAAAACGTTGGAGAGGTAAGACGCACAATTTTTCTCTGCGAATTTAAGACTTTTACGCTATTTGTATATTAAGATAACTTGTGTTGTATCACAATAACCAATAAATTTTCTTTGTTCTAAAACTTCTAAAACTGTGAAAAAATTCTTTGTGAATTAATATTAAAAATGTAATGGAACTTCCTGATAGTTCTAAATGAGTTGCTAAACATTTATCTGCGCCAGATAGCGCCAAATGAATATTGTGTACCGTGCATCACGTGATGCCCAAAATGCGTATCATGTGACGGTGTCCTGACAACGTTATGTTTACAATCACTTCCAAGGAAAACGTTGGAGAGGTAAGACACATGAATTTTCTCTGCAAATTTAAGGCGTTTAACGCTTTTTGTGTATTAAGATAACTTGTGTTGTATCACAATAACTAATAACTTTTCTTTGTTCTAAAACTTCGAAAACTGTGAAAAAAATTCTTTGTGAAAAAATATTAAAAATATAATGGAACTTCCTGATAGTTCTACTAAATGAGTTACTAAACATGTATCTGCGCCAGATGGCGCCAAATGAATATTGTGTACCGTGCATCACGTGATGCCCAAAATGCGTATCATGTGACGGTGTCCTGAGAACGTTGCGTTGGCAACGTTATGTTTACAATCACTTTCAAGGAAAACGTTGGAGAGGTAAGACGCACAATTTTTCTCTGCGAATTTAAGGCATTTTACGCTATTTGTGCATTAAGATAACTTGTGTTGTATCACAATAGCTTATAACTAGTAATGTCGTTCTTCGTTCTAAAAGTTCAAAAACTGTGAAAAAGCCTGTTGTGAATAAACATTATTAACAAATGGAACTGCCTAAAAGAAATAAATTATCAATCATAATCTGCCCTAGATGGCGCCAAATGTATATTGTGTACCGTGCATCACATGATGCTCAAAATGCGTATCATGTGATGCTGTCCTGACAACGTTGCCTTGACAACGTTTTGTTTACAATCACTTCCAATGAAATTGTAAGAGAGGTAAGACGCACATTTTTCTATGTGATTTTAGAGCGTTTTGCGCCATTTCCTCGTTAAAACAATTGATGACATATCAGATCAACCAATAACTGGTCCCTTTTTTGTAAATTTTCCA
This sequence comes from Tegillarca granosa, assembly GCA_029721355.1. NCBI lineage: Eukaryota > Metazoa > Mollusca > Bivalvia > Arcoida > Arcidae > Tegillarca > Tegillarca granosa. The sequence goes on from CM056605.1 coordinate 24,151,389, forward strand.
AACTGTGAAAAGCGTTTTAGTTAAATGGAACTGTCTTATAAAAATGAATTAACAATCATTTATCTGCGTCAGATGGCGCCAAAATAAAATCATGTTCCGTGTATCACGTGTTACCCAAATGCATGATGCTATTTCGACAATAACGTTGCGTTGACAGCAGTATGTTAACAATCACTTTCAGGGAAATTGTTGAAGAGGTCAGACGTCAAAAATTTTCTTTGTGAATTGAGAGATTTCAAGTCTTTTAAATTTTTTTTTTATTTTGATTTAGTCATTAGATGTTTTATATTTTGACTAAGTAATGCATAACAAGCACTTCACAAGTTTTGAAGTACCACTTGTCATAGATAAATGATTAATTTTTTTAAAAGCAGTCGATTTGAAATGTCGAAATACATTTCATTGGTTTTAATATTTCATTAAATGACATGATATGCTGTTGTTTGAAAGTAAATAAATTTTATTTTACCTAGTCTCTGATTAAATAAAATACCGCAAATTGACAATGTGTACCGTGCATCACGTGATACCAAAAATGCGTATCATATAGGCTGTCTTGAAGACGTTGCGTTGACAACATTCTGTTTACAATATCTTTCTCGAGAAATGTCGGATTTTCAAATGACACGGCGACGCCTAATTTTGCTGTGTAACAATTATTTCGATTGGATATTATGAAATTGCATTGATCAGTTTACGTTTCCTATAAAAACGAAATATCCTGAAATTGTGCGATTTAAACTTTTTTTTTTTTTTTTTTTTTTTTTTTTTTTTTTTTTTTTTTTTTTTTTTGATCACGTGGTACAATTTTAGAGCTTATTGACCGGTCCTTTGAATATATACAACTTAAAAACAATATATATGTTATTTACACATAGTTTATTTCCATTTTTCTTATATTTTCAGAAATTTCACATATATATCTTACTTGAAGTTGATGCAAGGATTATTACCACAGTTTGGAACTATGCCAATTGTGGACATAATAAATATGACTTTTAAGTCATTATCAAAGGTAGATGTTGAGTTATACTCCATCACAGATGGCAATCGCATGGTACGTGTTAAATGTATATATGTTGTATAACGTAATGCAGCACAATAAAAATAGAAAGAATTTGTTTACTATGAACATTGCAAATACTTTGAACATTAGTACTTATGTCAGCATTGTTTTTTTTTTTACTGTAAACTGTAAGTATTGTGAACATTGGTACTTATGTGAGCATTGTGAGTACTGTGAGCTTTTTAGGTACCCTGAACATTAGTACTAATGTGAGCATTGTATTTTACTGTTAACTTTTAAGTATTGTAAACAAAAGTACTGTAAACTTTGTTATTACAGTAAACATTGGTACTTATGTGAGCATTGTTAGTAATGCTTAATGGCTTTTCTTATTCTGATGAAACTTTTTATAATCTTTTACTGTCCATAACACGGTGAGTGATATTTTCCTCATTTTTTTTAATTTCTTGTCATATATCTGCTTAAATGCTTATCTATGCATTTATCTTTTTTATACTTTTTATTATGTTTTGCATGCTTTCATTATCTCTTCATCTATATATTCTGTTTTCCATCTATTTTTGTTGTTGTCTTTCTTCTTTAGCTGTTGGAGGCGGAGAACTCTTTATACACACTAGGTCTGCAACCACCTAGCGCTTTACAAGTCTTCTGCTTTCTTGCCCTGGCAGTTATGACTTTATTGTTCTGGTTTGAGGACAAGAGAATGGCTCTTTTTAGGAAAGGTGTGTTTTATGTATTTGATTTATCATACAAATATGTTTTCTGTTACATAGTCAATTTTGCAGAAAGCTATCTAAGGCTCTCATTACAAATGAGTTTCTTATAACCTCGATCTATAAATGATCATATAGTCGTTGTAGATGGACAATTATCTTTAATCTTTCATTAACCTTTGATCTTTTGGAGTTTTATCTTTAAGAAAGTCACAGTCATAACAACAAATATACTTTAGTGTCTTGTCTGTTTGACAATCTCCTAACGTTAGAACTTTAAATAATACCTTATTTTGTTCAGAACAGATAAGTGACGGTAACTCATCTTTCTTTTCTTTAGTTTCAAACCACATGAATAAGAAAATTCTAAATTGATTGGTACTAATTTATTTCTTTGTTATATGCATTTTTAGGGCTTGATTTTAATAATGTACTTAGTTTTTCATTATTACTTGATATTAGATGCCTCGATTTTAGTTGAAACAAATTGAAATGAGGAGATGCATAGCTGCCCCTTTATATATATATATATATATATATATATATATATATATATATATATATATATATATATATTATCAATTACTTGTATTTTAATACTGATAAAAAATGTTTCCATTGGCAACAACAATCTTTGGAGAAATATTCGTTCCATGCAATAAGGTAAAGTGTCTGTCGTCTGGAAAACCACTTCCTTGTTCTGGCAAATACTGGAAAATTTCTTAACAATAAAAATATACCATTTTTTCCCAAATTCCAAATTTACCAGGGAATGTCAGTTTAATAAAATATTAAAAGCTTTCAATTTTGGCAACTTAATGCTATGTGATTACTAGTATATGGTATTGAACATCAGGACCGACTTTCACTGCAATCATTCTCTCAGCTGAGTGTAAACTCAACTCAAATTAGGGAATATTATAATGTCTTTTTTTTCAACCATTACACAGTTTAAATTCAATCTCTGATGTTTAAATTCTTTATGTGTAAGTTTGTTGATCAAAACAAAACGTTGTCTCGTAAAACTTAATTTTTTTTTAAAAATATTGTTAAGAAGAAAAAGGGAATATTTGAGTTGAGTGCACACTTAATTGAGTAAATGATTGTGAAACTGGGGCTACATTAGTTGTTAATGAATGAATACGTTCCTATAATTTTTTTAAACTTAATATATCTTTAAAATGTTGTATTTGACAGAGGTAAAATATGAAAGAGGCGGAATCTCATCTAGGCGTCTACACATTCAAGGATTGCAAGCATCCGCTGAAGGTGAGTTTTACTTCTTGCAGTTCTAAAATAATTACTCACTCCATAATTTATTAACTTTGATATACTTATATCCCCTAAAATGGTACTTTGTGTATAACAATATGAACTTTAAACACGTTTAAAATCAGAATTTAAAACAAAAAAGTTGATTAAATGGAAGAGACCAACACATACCAGTATATCAGTATGAACAGGAATTTTTTTTTTTTTTTGTAATTTATTTATTTATTTATCTGTTTATTATGTTTTTCAGAAAAACAAATTCGTTTCCGTAGCAGCATGGAAAAGGTTTCTAAATCTCGTAAAAGAACACAGAATATGTACTCTCGTCTAGATCACGTTAGTGAGCTACACACCACAGTGTATGAAGATTTAAGATACTGGAAACAAACGTGGATTAATCAGACCGCAAAGCTGAGGCAAATAACACCAGATAAACTAGCTGCTATAGATAAAGTACAACGTACTAATGCTGAGAAATTAAAACAGCATAAGGAAAATGTCAACAGATTTATTGCTGAAACAGGTAAATCTCTCTCTCTCTCTCTCTCTCTCTCTCTCTCTCTCTCTCTCTCTCTCTGTACATAAGAATGTTTTTATATACATGCAAGCTACAAGTTGTTTGCTTATTCTTTGGTAAAATAAGGATTGTTTTTTAATTGAAATATGCATATTTCCGGACCACACTGGTTACTAGTAGTGGCTCATAGAAAGTACGTATTCTCACCACTGTACATTAACTTCAGTGCCCGTTTAAAGTTCGATAATTTCGTTTAGAAGTCTCAATAGTCTTATCATGCTGGGCAGTTATATCATGTATTGTATTGCATTGGTTGTGTTGGCTATTGCCCAGTACTTGTTTTTTTTCAGTTTTTTTCCTTTCTGTCTTTTTCTTTTCTTTCTTTTTTTCCTTTTTTTTTATTTATAATATAATAAAGTCTGTAAATACTCTATGATTGAATGAATGATCATCTCTTATAAAACTTAGGGTTTGAAAAACACTTTTTGTATCAACACCCCCCCCCCCCCCCAAGTATTGTCACCAATCCATTCTCTTTCATAAAATTTAATGTCACATGTTCAGTGGCTTAATAAGTTAAACACCCAAGTCTTATATTATTTCTCATTTACAAAGGCAATCAAATTTTATTTTTCTTTTTTTTTTTCTTTTTTCAGAATATCGTTTAAACAGCATCGCCTATAGATTGAGCTGTGACCAAAGAGCATTAGATAATGCCAGTGCAGATATCAGCAGCATTCAGGTGAGTGAAAGCGGCAGGTTTAGAAATAGTGTCTAGACCACTGAAATGTGTGGCATTTCTTTCTCGCGCGATCTAAAGGGATACCTATTGTTACATAAAATCCCGTTTGAAACACTTATATTGTTAAAAAGCAGTTCTTATCAACACTATTTTAAAGTCCTAGACAGTTTCTTTTTTTCTGAATAACTGATTAATTGCCATACTCCTTCCTAATAACAAAATTTACTGAACAAACAAATGCTTTTATTGTATATACTTGTTTGGGAAGAATTAAGACTATGTTTTCTATATGTAGTGATTCACTTTGTATTTCGCATTATTTTTTTTCCTATTTTCAGGCTAGCTTAAGCATTGCTCCATCAGAACAGTGAGGCAGAAAAAAAATCAACACGCATGTTCTATAGTCTGTGATAATAGTGCACCTTAGACTTTGTCATATAGATAATTTTTTCATGATACATATGATGCAAATCTAATGCAGAAAAACTGTTCTTTGTTTTGTTACTTTTTATATTGTTAACGATTGGTGATACCGATACCTAATAATGCATTAAAGAGTGTATTGGTAAAATATTAAGGTGTTATGTTATAACTTTACCATTAATATCCCAAAGGTATCCTTGGGTTTATTCATTGTCCGTTTTAAAAATGTCAGTGATGGAAGTGGAAAAAAGATTATTAGATGTTGGTTGTTATGATGTTTAACGTCGCATCAGTAATTTTTCAGCTTTTCACGACGAGAGCAAGATTATTATTATTAATGTCCAAGGATCAATCTATGAACACGTTTCTGAATCTTTGGGATGTGCAAATGTGTATTAAGGTCTGTATTGTACTAGTGTCAACTCTGGGTGACTTTTTGTTAAGTTTCTAGTTCACCTAAACACTAAATCACAGACAAGCAAACCAATCCTCATAGAACCAATCGATATTCTGTCCTCTTAATGTCTCGGTGGCCGAGTGGTCTAAAGCGCGCGCTTACGGATCACAGTGCCTCTCACCGCCAGGGTTCGAATCCCACTCGGGACAGATTCTAGTGTGAGAAAGTTTGTCAGTTCGCTTGCCGAAGGTCGATGGTTTTCTCCGGGCACTCCGGTTTCCTCCACCATCCCAGAACTGACCGCCTCGAAATAGGTGAAAGAATCTTGACTTGGGCGTAAAAACACCATTCCTCCACTCCACTCTTAATGCCGAGCGCCAGACGAAAACAAAGTACTGTATTAAAATTTAAATGTATGTACATGACTTGGTCGAATATTGGAACCCTTAACCTCCTGCGAACGTTCTTCCGTAAAGATACCTAGGCAGTGCAATAGTGAAAGTAGAAATACTGGTTACATATTGCAGTACCAAACGAGAAGATGAAGATGACATCCTCGTGGAAATTCTTCATTATCTGTATCCAAGTGTATAGATACGAAACTTGTTCGTGCCATTTTTTAAAGTAAAAAAGTCTTTAATCGCTCAAACGACTTTCTAAATACATGTATACATAAATCTACAATACAATTACAGTACCGTAACTACCTATGAGGCAACCGAAGCAACTGCTTCGGTAAAAATTTAATTGCATTTCTCACAGAAGTGATATGAAAAGATAGACCTATTTTTGTTTGATACCCGCCCACATACAATTTAAATTTTTAAACCATCCTCTAATCTGGGTTACGAGGTTGAGCGCTGTGGTTAAACTAGCTTTAATGGCACAAAATCATTCCACTTATTTTACAACAACTGGTCTACTTAAAAGCTTTCCTAATATATTAAATACCTTCCTTACATGTAACAGATGTAAAACATTGAGGCTCTGTTGGTATTGTATCATAATGTCATTAATGACATTATATATAGATTGATCTTCAATTCTTGCCTCGGTTTATTTAAGGGTCTAGTTGCGGTACTGCTCTCTACTGTAAATGCTTATGTTTTGTACGTTTCGTATTTTATCCAATAAATATTGTTAACTAAATCACTATACGATAAATTAACCATGTTTCTTTTACGTTACTTGTGTGATAAACCATTTTTGAACTTAATCATTAAATACATTCAAAAATGATATATGCATTTGCCATTTTTGAAAGTATTTTATGATTAAATTCAAAAATGGTATATGACACTTGTACCGAATACACACTTGCCGTACTCCATTTCTCAAAAATAAACCATTTGAAAGAAACGAGAAAAATTGTTTAATATTATTTAATATTGTAACAACGGAATATACAAACAAACAACAGCTATAAAATTTACATTAAAAATATTCTGATTAAGTAAAATACTTGTATAATATGCGCATTTGTACCACATGAACATTTACCCTTTCATTTTAAATCTTCATTTATAACATAAAGCAGCCATTTATATCGATCCATCCGACAAACTGCAACTTGTTATGCAATAAAAAGTGGGGTTTAAAGGCAGTTTGTTCTAACCATAATCCACAATGTAATTTGAACACATTTTGGCAAGATTTTTTTTCAAAATTTCTTCCATTTGAAAATATTTTTTAGAAATACATAAAACGGTGTCTATATAGTGAAAACGTTGAAAACGATGGCGGGAAATGTCCAAAGTTCATGAAACGTCCATTTCCAGGAAACGGAAGAACAAAAGCTTGCTCTGAGTTAGCAGATTGTTTATGGTCACCAGACACTTGGGATTTCCATTTGTTCCTTCTGTTTTGAAACCAGACTTTAACTTGCGTTTCTGTTAGATTTAAAGTGGCAGCGATATCGGCTCTCTCCGTACTCGAGAGGTACTTTTTAGTATCAAAAGCTGATTCTAAATAAAATATTTGCTGTCTAGAAAACACTGTTCTAGTTTTCTTTTTCGGTCTGAATTTGTGTAGAATGTCGTCTTGTGAATAAGAAATTGCGTCATCTGAAATCTCGTCGATTTCGACTGTACTATTATTGACAGATTGAAACGTGCTACACCAACTATTTGAGAACATTCTGTGGGGTGATGTGACTTTTTCTTCATCAGAATTATCTTCACTATAGGTCCCTTTTGTTGATGCCGGTAACATTTCTGTAAGTAAAATAAATAAATAAATAGATAAATAATAAATAAATAATATGTGAATGAATGAATGAACAAACGAACATAAAATAAATCAGCATACATGAATCATTCATAAAATTATTACATGACAAAAATTTTGAAAATAGGTACCTTTAGATTAACAGCGAAAGAAATGACAAGACAAACTAGAGTCAGACATTTTGGATGTCATTCCTGTCCTTTTTTACTTTAAAGCAAATTCACCGCTGATTCAGACAATTTTTTAACTGTCAAACAATAATCTCATTTATAAATAAACTTTTTTTCAAAACTTAAAAAAAGGAAAAGCAATTGAGAAAGCCAGTATTTAATTTTAAAAACTTGAAAGATTACCAGAATATGAAATTACTAATTCAAAAAATTCTTCAGATATATTTCCAGGATGTAAGTGGCTTTTGATTTTCATGAAATTTGTACTGAGACTAAATCAAAGTATATGTACACAATATGAACAGATTTACATGTGTGATGTTTTAGATTAGATGAATTTATTAAAATAATAGCGCATTAACTTTTAGTCCAAAACGTGATGAGATGTAATTTTATAAATGCATGTGCATATGTGGATCAGCAATTTTTCAGCTATTCACGACGACTCAAATCAAATTTATTTATTTATTTATTTATTTATTTATTTATTTATTTATTTATTTATTTATTTTCTTTTATTTTCTAGTATGAATGTATTTGATGTATTTTAAATTTGATGTATTTTAATGTTTAAAGTTAGCGTAAATATTTCTGTTCTGAATATTATTATTATTATTATTATTATTATTATTATTATTATTATTATTATACAATGCATTATAAACTGCCGGGTGTTTTTGAATAAATTAGTTAATTAAAATTAAAGAAAAAACTACACACAAGACAATTTTTTTCTTTAATGTGCTGTATTTAAAAATTAAGAAAGATTCTACATCCTTGTGCCGTTTCATTTCAGACCAGTGCTTTTAATAAAGACATAAAAAATGAAAAAGTAAATTTAATTATCTATCTATTTATTTATTTATCTATTTATATAAAAATTATTTATTTATTTATTTTATTTTATTTCCTAGTATGAATGTATTTGATGTATTTGAGTTAATGTTTAAAGTTGGCGTAAATATTTCTGAATATTTTTATTATTATTATTATCATCATCATCATTATTATTATTAATATTATTATTATACAATGCATTATAAACTGCCGGGTGGTTTTGAATAAATAAGTTAATCAGTAAAATTAAAGAAAAACCAACACACGACACGACATTTTTTTTTCTTTAATATGCTGTATTTAAAAATTAAGAAAGATTCTACATCCTTGTGTCGTTTCATTTCAGACCAGTGCTTTTAATAAAGAAATAAAAAATTGAAAAAGTAATTTTATTTACTAGTATTTATTTATTTATTTATCTATTTATTTATTTATTTATTTATTTATTTATTTATCGTACTTTTTATTTTAATTTATGTAACATTAGATTTTCATTAGAGTGTAAACAGATATCAAGTAAATTCGATTTTTTAAAAAATGATACTAAAATTGGAAAATAAAAATACATAAAATATAAAACAAACCGTCAGATATTTCTGTAGAAACTTTTGTGTCACTTTTTTCATTTTCCGTGTTTAACAAATCTTCGCCTTTTTCCCGTTTTATCATATCTGATTCATCTTCTGTCAAAATATTTTCTATAAAAAACGAAGGACTTTTCACTTTCTCCAGAGCGTTTTGACCTGCCATCTTAACAAGAGGAACGATTTGATTTCTTTTAAGAGCTTTTTTAAATTCACTTAACTTAAATCTACACTCAATTAAATTCAAGGTCTAAGTCGCTCTGACATTCTACTTTCATGATGGAAAAGATTTTCTCGTGATAAAAACAATTGGACATAGAGAGTCTCCTTGAAACACGCCTCCTTTCATTTGAAATAATTATGTGCATTTTTGGCTTAACACTTGGCCATTGGAGTCAAGTGGTATTGGTACGAAAGATCAACTCCCCTAATTAGCAGTGATTTTCCCCAATGATTTACTGGGTGATAACTATCGTTGGTTACCTTGTAATTCAATCTTTATTAAAACTTTCATCTTTTCGTTTCAATTCTATCGCATATCTTGACCTCTGGCTATAAAAATTTAATAGTGTAGAGATAAACAGTTTTTTCTTAACAGGAGCGGCGAAAATCAACTGACCATCGTATTTAAAATTGTAACAAATCGAATATAATCATTCATTATCAAATTGACCAATGACAACACGAATGTTTGATTGATTAACCAATGGCAGAACGTGTAATTAAAGTTGTTAACTCACGCGAGAACTGGTGCGTTGACATTGCTGGACAGTAACAAAAATTAGGAAAAGAAAAATAAACATATAATTATTGCGATAATCGACATTAAAAATAGCTCTAGGTAATATTGACAGTAATGGTTTAGTTGGAAAACTGGTAATTAAACATGTTTTACACTTCCATACCTGACATTAAAACATATTTAACATATGGTCAAGGAATGGTCTCCCCATCCCCAAAAATAAATCGCGAAAATGGTCACATTCTCTAGAATACATACACATTAATTTTAAAAAAGAATATGACTTATTTCTTTTTTAACCTGCTTAAGACGCTCAGATTAAACCACAGAAGACGTCGTTATTTTTGGGAAAACAAATTAAAGAATTTAATAGTCTCTGATTTATGTTGCTTATTTAGTCACTTTCAGTCAGTCATTTTCAAGATTGTATAGGTCATGTCATAGTAAGTAACTAGACGTCCCTAGACTAAACAAAAAGATACAGGATGAGTACATAAGCTAGAGAGTTAATGTTTTATCAATGGAACATATATTTATACTAGTTGAAAAAAGTAAATTGTGCATGACAAGAAAGATAAATATACATTTATTTTCAAACCAACATTCATAATATTATTTCAGAATTTCAAGAGGCATATTCCATAAAAAAAATTACGCAGAATCTTTTGCAGGACACAGATTTCATCGCAAGGTCTCGAAAAATGGAATGGCCTCCAAACCCAATTTACAAAGTTGTACCTGGTATATCCATTGGCATTAATGCAAGCAATTCATCGAATAAGGTTGTTGAAAAATGTCCGAGGAATACTGTTTCCGATGTCAATAAATGCACGGGAAGTAGAACCCGGAAAGATTTAACCAACGTCAACGGCTGATTTTGCAACTGACGTATACGGTGTTCTTTTCATCCCAAACATGCTCTATTGGCGATAGATCAGGTGACCTTATTGGACATGGTAGCACATTCATATTCTGTCGTCTTGTCAGTTACAAAAGGTGCGACAGGGGGGTCTAGCGTTGTTATATTGCAACCTAACGTTACGTTGTTGAACAAACTCAACGACATGAATCTGCAATATTCCATCGCGGTAACGTGCACCAAAGTTCAATGACCTCAAAAGCAGTTCTACCATTCCCCGACATAACGTCCCTGACCATTACACTTCCTCCACCGTTGCACAACAACCTGTATGAGTAACGTTCATCGATCCGGTGATACACCCGTGACCATCAATGTTGTCCAAATAAAACCTACCTATGGCTAGATTGATCGGTGAATAAAATGCACTCCAGTCACGTCCAGTAAAGCTCGATGTATTCTGCACCAAACAAGACGTGCGTCACGATGACGCTGTTGGAGACTTGGGGGATAGCTGAACCTCTGGATTAATGCGTCGTTCACGTAGGCGATTTCTAACGGTTCTGAGTTACATTTTTATCTTTGCAAACCTCAAGTTACATTTTGGAAACGATTCTTAGATGCTACAGATTGTATTAGCTGGTCGGTGCGCTAATTTATTAACAGGGCTCATAGGATTTTAAACAAAAATATGATACAAATCATAAATGTAAATATTTAACAAATAGTAAACACGCGGATTCTAACAAAGGTTTAAAATTTCCAAATAAAATAATTGATTTGATAAGTCGATTAAAAAAAAGAAATAAAATAAAAATTATAATTGGTAAAATTTGACAAATATTAAACACATTTTTATTATATCTCTTGAACCATTTGATTATCCGAGAAGACCAATGAAAATTATATTTTTATCGGATTCAAATTATGTAAATTTTGGTAAACGTTTTTAAATAAATTACGCTAAAACTATCACGTACCACTAAAGTTATTCAATGTCGATGTATTCTTACATATTTCAAAGCTGCGTTATTGAACAAGAAAGACTAAAAATATTTTTATCAGTATAAATTGGTTGTTATTACGATCTATGCGATTCATTTCCCTAAGTTAAACATATTTTAAAATAATGAAACTCGTCGACAATGTTGTAATTACATATATTCAATTACAAAATGAAGGTAGAATAGTTTGATACTGTTAACTACCTTCCTAACCTCTGATTTGAACTCGGTGACAATTTTTATTATTTTTGTAGTTTCAAATGTAATACTGTCATGTGCAGAATTTTGAATATATATCATCAGCTTTTTGTAAAAGAAAAAATTAAAAATTATACACATGACAATATGGAAATGAAAATTGGGCTTTTTTTTAACGTTCGTGGTTATTTCTTCTTCCTTTAAAACAGCATCGCGAAAACTTAAACGACTTCAAAAACGAGATTGTCGTTTATTTATGTAGTTAGTTTTTTTCTAGACTTTCAGAAAAAAAATGTTAATGTTACCGTGTAAATCAATGTGTCGATTTTACTTAAAATTTGACCACACTGACAGGAAAATAAACTTCTATATATTAAGAAAAACTGTTTTTCACACGAAAAAACATGTCAAGACTTAGAGTGTTTCCCTAACAATTTTGAATTATATTTATTGTTTTTTCTCCTTGTTGCTGGGACGATTAGGGAACACACCAGAGATAATTTTTCAGATAAGGATCAATTTATAAAAGTTGTAAAACGTGTTTTCCTATCATTAATATAACTCTCGTTTTATTTAGTGTTATAGTAAAATAAACCCACGTGATAGGCAAGGACAATTTAAATTCCAACAATTCCAAAATGCGTCATAAAGACCAATCTGACCACATTACATTATAAATGACTGACCATTAGAAAAAACTGGACATAATAAACATAGGACATTTACAAGAAAAATATATCAATTATTTTTGTATGAGATCAAAGTAAAATTTAATTTTGTACTTGTTCATGCTTTAACGTCAAATTTATGAGATCATTTTGGAGCCGAGTGTACTAGTCATTTGCGATTAATAGGGTGATAACGTAACACCGATACCCGCTTGATAAAATCTACGGGTATTGTCCACTTTAGCCCTCAGCGTTGACCATAACAAATCCGTTATTGGTAGCTCTATATGGTCACATAAGTAGGTATTTATCGAAAAAATCGTATGTATAAAGATTTAACACCAGACAATGATACCGATACCAGTACCCATTAATTAACAAATAATTAAATCGCGATGGTATCAGCGCTTGTCTAGTTTTACTCAATTTTTTTTTCAAAACTTCTTTCCATGCCAGTTAATAAACCTCAATACTTATAAGACAATGACCATGGAATGTGTTCCATTATTTACAATTATTTTTACCAAAAAACCCATAGAATAACTGAATTAAGCTACTTTTTACATTACTATGAGAAAAAATTAAATATTTTAATAAAACATAGTTCTTAGGGGTTAATAGGGAATTCTTTTTCGTTCTTAGGAATTTAAGAAAATTATTATTATTATTATTATTATTATTATTATTATTATTATCATCATCATCATCACCATCATCATCATCATCATCATCATTATCATTATTATTATTATTATTATTATTATTATTATTATTATTATTATTATTATTATTATTATTATTATTATTATTATTATTATTATCAAATTTTACCTAAAATAAGTATAATGTTTTTATGTGTTATGTTTTTAAAAACAGTATCTTATGGAATGTAATATAAATTTTATAAATTTTAAACTGTATACTGAATGCGTAAATTTTTTACCAGGTACTTTATCCTAAGTAATATTTTATGTGTTTATGTATGAACTTTTCCCCCTTTATTGTGTCTCATAAGTCATAATAGTGGCTGGTTATTAATCTTGTTTTATAATAGATCTTGATAATTGTATATTTTAAGATGTAGATAAAAACCGTGACTCATCAATAATAAAATTAATAATTTATCATCATCATCATCATCATTATTATTATCATCATCATCATCATCATCATCATCATCATTATTATTATTATTATTATTATTATTATTAAGTTTTTTATTTAAATATATCCCCATAAATACCCCAACAGCACTTTTCAGGTGATATTTTTTTCTAATTCTTAAATAAAATTTTCGAGTATTAACAAATACCGGCTCAAGTGATCCGATTAACTAAAAACATGTACATTTATAATAATAAAAACATATATACATGTTTCATTTGTATGTACACTATTAATAGAAAGGATTTATTTATTTATTTATTTATTTATTTATTTATTTATTTATTTATTTATTTATTTTTTGCGTGTCACAATCATGTCATAAAACAATATACATGTAGTACACTTAAACTATACACACACAAAACCATTTATGACATCCAATCCATGTAAACGATCTTTTTAATTTGAAAAAAGAACAGAAACCGGAAGATTTTAAAAGTACATCACAACAAATAATTGTAAATATTAAAATATTTTATATTTCAACATAATGGTAACATTAGCTAAACATGGCAATTGGAACTAATATAACCCCAGAACCAAACAAATGTATAGATACTACTTGTTTTAGTAGAGTTGTTCACCCATTTATTGCAATTGTAAAAACAAAACTTTTACGCTTTCCCGATTTCCATAAGATATAACGGTCACAAAAAACGTCTTTGTGGTATTACCATATCTTTTCTAATGATGCAAATACCTCCGTATCTTATTTATTTATTTTATGTATTCATTTTTATTTATTAATTTAATTTGATTTAATTTAATTTTTATGTAGAATACAAACTTGGTAAATTCTTATACTTTGCATTTAAGCGCAGAGATACTTTGCTCAAGCTATAAACCTATTTATCCATTGATATTGTACTATTTACTATATTTATGTAATGATATTATTGTTGTGAAAGTCATACATATTCTAACTTTTTGTGTTTTTCCTATAGGTATGAACACGTACTTTATGCAATAAACTATATCATTATTATTATTATTATTATTATTATTATTATTATTATTATTATTATTATTATTATTATTATTATTATTACAAGCAGTATATAAAATGTTATATATAAAATACGTTTGTATTTGGTTCATCAGTGATTGGGTGCTTTGATACATTAGATTGACAAACAGGTGAAGGGAGATAATTCTTGAATCTAAAAAATGGCATCATATAAAACATGTACCTCTAATTTTTTTTTTTTTTTTTTTGTTGAGTTGGGTTGAGTAATGGTGTTTAACGTCCCAGTCAAGAATATTTGGTCACGTCGCATATAAAAATTCAAGAATAACCACGCGATCAACCACGATGCGTATTTCTTAATAATCCTTAGTAACATGATAATCCCACTATGCGAACGAATAGCGATCCCGTTTCTTGACGTTGCTGAAATTTTGAACAGTGGTCAGTAGACGTGACGTAGAAAATAAATATCAATTCCTTTTAGATTTCAATTTTAAAAACTTGATATTGTTATTGATCTTTTCTTACAATTGTGTTCTAGATATGTCATAAAGCAAAAGGTAGTGCACTTTATGGTCTTCTGCGGCAAAATTTGAACGACCGTGACTCTTAGGTTCTTAAATGTGCACTATGAATCACTTTTTCCGGATCAGCTGTCTCACTGGCAAGTTTTTTCTTGGTTGGAGTTTATATTATAAACATGGACCTCTTTGACATAAGACCATAACTTATAAAATTTACTGTCCATTAATAAAAAATATGCCTCACATTGGCTAAACCAGAGACTTTCATTACACATTTCATATCATTTCATTGATATGTATGTCTCTGGCTAAACTGAACAACCCGTCCCAAACCCGGCCCAAAGGTAGAGCCGCGTTTTATATACTGCTACTTCCGTCAAGCGAACCGTGCATGGGCACATGTCAACTTTCCCATTTTTTTTGAACAAAATTTAATTATTGTATATAAACCAAAATTTAATGAACAGAATATATGAAAGAAATGGCAGGGAAATAAGGATATATTCATTTTAGGGAATGATGAAAGTATTTTTTCTTGTCGCTTCCGGTTCGTGACGTCACTATCCTTTTTGGGAAAATCTGTTGGGTGGATGTGAAAACACACTTGTTCCTTTGTTTTGGGGACATTCGCATGAAGAAGCATGTCTTCTGGTGAAATGAAAATGGAGACATGTACTTCTTCTGATGATCGAGCAGATCAAAAACGGGTATGATTCTCTATATGAAAATATATGGCTAATCTTGTCTGTCTTTCAAGTTTGTTCAGGAATTTCGACGCCATTTTTCTCTATGACAATTTATTGATAATTGAACGATTTCTATAAAAATCATAATTCTGTTACAATTCTTTTAAAAACAAATGTATGATTATAATTTTATTTTGTTATTTCTTATATATTTTAGCAATTTTTTCGCGACATGACATTATTTGATGGTAATATTTTTGGATTGTTATTGTTTTTTAACATGACAGTTTGACAGAATTCATATACGATTTTTTAATGGTTTTTTAAAAGGATGACGATCACTTTGATCAGAATTTAAATATACTGTATTTAACATTGTTAACCAATAATAAAAACCTTTTATGTAGCACCACATAGGAATATTTTTTTCTCTTGTGGTACACCTAACAATTTAATGGCAAAAATATGGTGCACAATTATTTACACCTTTGTGAAATCCTGTAAAAAGTAATGATTGAATGATGTTACTTTCTGTTAAATATTCCTTTTACATAACGATCTAACAAATTGTTACAAAAACAAATAGATATTCACAATAAATAATCATAAAACCATGATTCTATCCCTGTTCCTTAAACAATAAAGCTGTTAAATGCTTATTTTGTTATTCAGACGGAAACAGTTGCTATTGTAACGGGAAAGGAAAAAAATGTAGCTTTAGAACCTGGGTCATTCTCAATACTAGTGGGATGCTCTACCGACTGAGCTACCCAGCCACCTATCAAGCTTGTTCCACTACATTTTTCCTTTTTTCTTTTTTTTTTTTTTTTTTTGATTCAGTTACCCTGAATCAAAACCACCAGGATGAGCCCCAAAATGTAACGGGGGAAAAGAAAAATATGCAGTGGCCAAACCAGGACTCGACTGAGCTACCTATCTAGCCTGGTCCACTACATTATAATACCTGATATATGATTAAACTGGTATCATAATAAATATTGACTCTTGTGACATTTTGAAAAAAATTGTAAACAAAACAAGTATGGATAGTTAAAAGTGGCATTGTAGATCAAAGGTTTAATAATAAAAGCATCAAAATTTTGTTTTGCATACTTTGCATCATCTCTCTATTCCTCTCTCTCTCTCGATAATTATTACAAACTATACCCATATATAACAGGTTATATCAGGATGTAGTGAAATATTGTCGGAAAGAGAAACAAGTGGCATGTAATGTCAAATACTGTAGGTGACAGAGTTTGTTGGTGATTCAGTAAAGAAATTGGCATCAAAATTTTACAAAATCTGGTAATTTCATTGGCCACAGAATTTTCAACCCAGCACTAACCCTTTATTTTCCCCTCATTATTTAGTACACAATACAGATTTAGTCAGGCTTGTTGCATTCTGTTTGGAATAAGTGATTGGAATTATTATTTTTATTTACCAATATAATTTTACTCTCACTAAAATAACATAAATTTGTTTTTCTCATTTGCAATAAAATTTAAAAAAAATTTCATTGATTTATTTATTTCAAGTTTGTATTTGCTTAATTCGTAGGCAGTAAAAATAAATTTTAAAAAGATAGGAATAAAAAATTGTAATTAATTTTTACGACTTTAGTCTGAAGATAATTGCAGACAAATGAGAGTGTGGTTAAAGTAAGAAACTAATAAAGTGTGGGTTATATTGTTGGAACTCAAGTGATCCATGAAAATATCTTGAGTTAGCATGCTTCAGATTAACCTGTTGCAAAATAAATGGATTTTCGACTAAAACCATTGCAATGGAATGGTGTCCAGTGCTAGGGAAAACCTTTTAGACTCCAGACAGGCTTTAAATACTTGATCAGGCTTTTGTGAACATCTACACTCTTTACCTGGTCAAGCAGTTCACTGCATTTATTAAATTGGAGGGTGCAAATAGTACTCATTTCCAAACTTGATAAATTATTCACTGAATTTTCATTACTTGGTTTGTTGGATCAAACCCTAGCACTGCTTGGGATGATACATTTTAAACCAATGCCAAGTGTAATCAGGGTTTGACATTAACGGTTGTCCGCTTGCCCGGGGCAAGTAAAACTGGCGGTCGGGCAAGTAAACTTCCGATTAAACTTTCCGACGTGACAAGTGAAAATTTTAGCCATAGATGATTAAAATTGTTGTTTTGACATAAAATTCTGAGAGATTTTTTTCCGATTTTCGATGTTAAAGTGCACACCATACTTCTGCAAATTTTCTATGACTCTTAGAGTTTAAATCGGGAACCTGTCGTAAATAAGCGTGATATGTATAAAACGAGAGATTTTATTGGTTTATTCTATTTATATCACTCAATTTAATCCAATCAGAGCGCCGAATAGGTTTTCGTCTATTGTTGACAAAAGAAACTGCAAACATGGCCGAATTAAAACAAAAGTCAACGTTGTCATTTTTTAAGAAACATAAAACTAAAGATGGTGTAACTATTCATAAGCTTTTTATCACACTCTGAATTAAAACAACAGTGACTAAAGTTAAAACAATAAGTTAACATCAATCATGAAGATTTTATTAACAGTTTAATAAAACAAGATTGATTCAGTCTTCTGTAAATGATTAACAGGATTAACTCGGTCTTTTCTTAGCGATTTTAAGACCTGAAATGAAAGAAAACAAAAAGCAAAAAAATAGTAGGGCAAGTAAAAAATTTAGGCGGGCAAGTAAATTTTCAGTTGCACTTGCCCGACTGGGCAAGTAGGTATAAAAGTTAAATGTCAAGCCCTGGTAATAGAACCATGGAAGATCCCATTGTGGCTCTTGACAAGTAGGAGCCAAAAAATAAGACATCTGTTAAAGTTGGAGTCAATTTATATGAAATAGTTAAAGTTAACCACAGAAATTAAAAGCTCATTATAAAACTGAAAAAAAAATTGGAGTAAAAATATTAGCCAATACTTATATTTTGGAGCCAGAAATTATAAAAATTAGTAATTGGCTAAATTGACAAATGGCAGAGCAACCCATGAACACGATGCAATGGTACATCTATAAATTTATCTATAAATCACTAATCTGATGATGTCTCAGTATTAGAAATTTAATCTTGAAATAAGGGCTGTCGAGGTTATGAAATTTTAAAACCAGTTTACCGAAATGTATTAACCGAACCATTACCAGTTACCCGACTGCAGATTCCGCGCAAAGGCAAAATGCAAACATCAGGTGTTGTAATAGTTCCATTACCTTTCTTTAAGTTTTTGCGCATGCTTGCTAGAAATACTACTTCCTGTTATACCGTAATAATTAGAAAAAATTGATTGAGTAGAGTGCTAACTGATCTGCCAAATGTGGTAAATAGGTCAGTTTACTTTATTATTCAACGAAATAAACGTAACAGAGAAAGAAAAGTATAGATATACAGAGAGTATGTATTTAGATATATGCATGTGGTTATCGGTTACTATATTTCGTAACCGGTTTTGCCCTGTAACCTAACTGTGGCCGGTTATCCGGTTACCTGTGACAGCCCTACTTGAAATATGACTTGAAAAGCTATATCATGTACTTGCTAATAGATTAATAAGTTAAAATAACAGCATATTATATATATCATTATTTTTTGTGTTTACAGGCAGAAACAGCAGCACAAATCAAGTCAACTTCACAGATGCATGAATTTTCACAACAGTTTATTCAGGAACGGGATGCTTGTACAAAATATTTTGACTCATGGACAGAACAAGACCAAAATGCTTTTGTTGAACATTGTTTAATGCGTATGCACCATTTTCAACATGGACAAATTAATGCTTTTCTTAAACCCATGCTTCAGAGGGATTTTATCTCTGCACTGCCGGGTAATTTTTTGATTTTTCTGTATTTGTACTGTATGTATAGATTAAATGATATAAAATGCATGTAAATCAAACAGTACTTTGTTTTTAACCAAATAAGTAGTTAGAGATCAGTGATTTTGCTATGGTTTTGAAAAACTACCTTCCACCTTTCAGATTGGGAAAATTTGGACCCTTTTTATGTCACATATTATGCTCAGAATTTTGAAATTCATTGCAAAGATTTTATATTGTGACAATATCTAACATTTTTTGTCTGTCAGAACAGTTTTGAACAACTGGATTTAACTTAAACTATTTGATTGTGTGTCACTGTAGCCTTTTGGGGAATTTTAGTTGTCCAATTGGGAAATTTTAGACTTATTTCTCAAGGGGAAACTACCTTTATTCGGTAGTAATTTTAGGCAAACAAAACCACTGGAGATGTAGTTAGACAAAAAAAATAAAACAAGAATAAGAACAAGTCGAAATGAGAGAACTTTCTTTCTTTTTCTAATTAACAGCAGTAGTGGTAATTTTCTTTGAAATGTTAGTATTCTGACAGAATTATTATCACACTTTTTTTCTTGTTGTGTCATGTTTAAAATAATTACATTGATTTGAAAAAAAAATGAGAAAAAAATGCTTTAGTGGATGAAGCAATAAAGTCATACAACAGTTTTAGATGTTATTTGTTGAAATTGTGTTTTATGTGCACTTTTGTCTAAAGAAGCATTAAAATA
The DNA here is from genome assembly GCA_029721355.1 of Tegillarca granosa. Taxonomy (NCBI): domain Eukaryota; kingdom Metazoa; phylum Mollusca; class Bivalvia; order Arcoida; family Arcidae; genus Tegillarca; species Tegillarca granosa. Next base: position 24,171,675 of record CM056605.1, read on the forward strand.
TTTAGAAGTATTCCTAGCAGTCATAAGTGATACAGATGTAAAGATTTTTTAGTATTTCATGGTAATGGCTTTCATCAGTGTACAGTGATGCCCCATCATGTTTGTGTTCAGCAGTTATTTTAAGTGGAAATTAAATAAATGTATAACAATAACACCACTTTTATAGACAAAAAAATTATGCTAATCAATTTTGTTTACAAATATTGAGATAGGTATTATCTTTTATGTTGGCAATGTCTGTTTTGAAGAAAGAAAGCACAATAATCAATATTGATTTCTAGAAACAATATTCAGCTCATTTGTGCTGTTTATAGATGATTAGGCAGACATACAATGTATATACATGCATTTGATTTTTTTCAGCCAAAGGTCTTGATCACATAGCAGAAACAATACTTTCATACCTGGATGCAAAATCATTATGTTCTGCAGAATTAGTATGTAAAGAATGGTACAGGGTGATCTCTGAGGGTATGTTATGGAAAAAATTAATTGAACGGATGGTACGGACAGACACATTATGGAGGGGCTTAGCTGAAAGGAGGGGATGGTATGTATTCTTATACTAAAACCTGATTTTCTGTGTCAAAGACAAACAATTCCCATTACTTTTTATTGAGATAGATGAATACAGATCTAGGTTTACATTATTCTGAATGATGTGAGTTGTAGAGATTAACACCAGTCAAGATTGACTTACATAGAAGTGGTTAGGTCCTAGCTAACTGAAGAAATCAGTGCTAAGAGAAAACAATTAAACTGACAAATTTTCTTACACTAGGATCTGCCTCAGTGGGGTTTAAACCTATTGCTATTAGTGAGAGGTGCTATGATCAGTAAGCATGGCATGTCAGACCTCTTTGTCACCCCTTGTTTAATGATTACTGTCTGATTCACGTCTGCCATAGCAGAAGTTTTTCAAGGTTTAGAAGAGATATAAAAACATTTTGTAGCATGTCACATACCGTTATGATGTATGCATTTTGTCGTAATTAACTGACACCAAAATAAATGCCATCTTAGCTGGAGTATCAAATGCAGAGCTTTTTAAAATCCTTACAGGGATTTAATATGGTAAAACACACAAACACTCATTCTGGAAAAACATTGTTGTTATAATCATGCAGGTTAGGGTAGAAAATTCTGGAATAGTCCATTTAGCTCTAGGTAAGTTTTGCTGTCAAGCTAGCAGACGATATTACCTGGTGAGTGAAAATGAAAAAGTCTGTCATGCGCAGTTTTAGTTTCTTAACCCGTATGATTTTTCAGCGATGTATTTCCGGAATAAGTGTTTGTGTGTTCTGGGATGTAAATTCAATCAAAGCAATCAAATTGATATGAGTTAAATTTCAAACATTTGTAACTTTGTTTTATTGTATCGGGTTGCTCTGCCATTCACCAATTTAGCCAATTTCTAATTTTTATAATTTCTGGCTTTAAAATATTGGTTCTTGATAATATTTTTTTTTTTTTAATTTTATCAGTTTCATAATGAGCTTTTAGTTTATGAGGTTAACTTGAATTATTTCATATAAATGTAAATTGGCTTTAACTTTTACAGATGACTTTTTTTTGGCTGCAAATTTTCAGGAATCAGAGCTAACCCTTATTATATTACATTTAGTACTTGACCTTTGCTGTCTGTAAAAGTTGTATTTATAAATGGTTTGTATTTTACAGGATTTTATATTTGTTTAAACCAAAGCCAGGAGAACCACCAAAGGACCACAAATTTTACAGAAATCTGTATCCACAGATAATCAGTGATATTGAAGTAAGTACAACCTCATTTATTGACATGTCTCATTATGGAGGTATGGAGTGAGTAAAATAATCCTGACAGGGATAGAAACTCCATTTAGGGTCCCAAATTTACGCCAGTCAGTTTGTACAAAATCTATTACCTTTAGTTAGCATTGTAATATTTTTCAAAATTCACTTGACATGCATATATGTACATGTATATTCTTCAAAAAACATAGATACATCTATGTTTATGAGTAAACATTGACTTTTAAGTTAAGAAAGGTTGCAGTGTCCATTGGCGACAGAGTCCCAAAGTAAAAATTACTTGCCCCTAAATGCTATCAGTGGGTTGTCTTTGAACCGCTTTTTCATAAGTGGTGTTATTATGGAATTTTTTTAGGATTTTTTCTGGATTTTGCATAGTATTGTTTTGAATGAAATTCAAATATGGCTGAAAAAGAGTTCTTTATAAATGCTATAGTAAAGGAATATGAAAAAGAGTTTGTTGTAATTAGCAAAGGAATGGTTGCAAAACTGTCTTTCCTTACTATAAGATCTTTTATGGTAAGATAAAAATAAAATTAAATTTGAACTTAGTAAAAAAAATGATGTTATAACATTAAAGACAATAAAAAAGTAAATGTTAATTTTACAGAGAATAGAGTCTAACTGGCGGACAGGACGACACACATTACAGAGAATTCACTGTCGAAGTGAAACTAGTAAAGGTGTCTATTGTTTACAGTATGATGATAACAGAATAATTAGTGGTCTTAGAGACAATACAATAAAGGCAAGTATTATTATAATGTACAGTTAAAACTTGTTATAATGGCATCCAGGGGAGAAAGAAAAAGTACTGCTACTTATTTGAAGTTCAGCTTAGCAGAAGTTTAGGAGCATTTGATGTAAAGGGAAGTAACTAAAGTGTTTGTAGCTGAAATTGTACTTAGTATAATTACTAGGTATTTTGCAATATTCAGTTGGCAATTTTCAAGTATTGCCTGCTGTCAAAAAGAATCGAAAAGAAAATTACGCAAAAATTATTTCAATGGAGGTAAACTCTTGAATATTGTTGATCTTTTGGCAACATTATTGATCAGGCAACATGACAGAATCTTACTGAAACCTTCTACATTGGTTGAGATTGTTTTTGTCGAGCCTGGCATTGCCATGAGGCGAGACTTAGGTGTTACTTTTCCGGTGTCAGCGGTGGTGGTATGTCAAAATGTGAAAGTTTATGTTAATATATTTTCTACTCTATCAAAAACTAACCAGGTGAAACATTTGAATCCATTGAATTCTTGTTAATATAGTACATTCGTTTGGGCATGACATGGCATTATTCTCATATACATGTAATTGATTCTCTTAGCATTGCATGGTTTAGATCTAGACCCGATTTAATTTATCTTGAAATGTTAATGGTTAGAGATGGTTAAATATTAACATGCACAACATTTTCCCATTCTACAAATGTTGTTAAGAAACTTTATTTGAAAGGGGAATTTTGTAATGACTTTTTATGAACAGTTCCATTTGAAAAAAGTGCCCTTTTCCCTATGTTATCACCCTGTCCTTTTTAAAATCTTGGCTAAGAACACTGGAAAAAATCATATAGAATAAAACCAGGATATTGTTCGTAGGTAATCTTTTTGCAGCTGGATGTACTGGTAATGACAAGCAAGCTTATTGGTGTATGTTTTATTTCAGATTTGGGATAGAAATACACTGGAATGTGTTCAAGTATTAACTGGACATACAGGGTCAGTTTTATGCCTACAGTATGACCATAATATCATAATTTCTGGGTCTAGTGATTCAACTGTTCGGTAAGTAATATTGCACATTCAAATGAAATAACTCTTCCAAATAGAAATTATTGTCTACAAATGCCTCCTTCATGGCTTGTTTCAAAATATTGCTACTCATACAATTATTTAAATTTTATGATTTATAAATAGTTTTATTTTTATGAATTGTTAATTTGGCTTTTTGTCCCAGATGTTACCATGCTTGAACATTGATTTTAAAAGAATCTTGGAAAAAAAAACAAGTGAAAATTTTGCATGTTCTACATGTAGCTTATGACACCTGGAATTGATGATTGGCAAGAGCTACATAAACGCCCTTAAAATTACTTATTGGGTAAAAATGCCAAAGATTGATCCATTGCATGATTGTTCTTAGCTTAATAAAATAAATGTGGTTGTATATGTTATCTAAAACTTTCTCATTCCGATAATTTTTAGTGTTTGGGATGTGAGAACAGGAGAAATGCTCAATACACTGATCCATCATTGTGAGGCTGTGTTACATTTGAGATTCTGTGATGGTATAATGGTTACATGTTCAAAGGTAAGCAATTAAATTATGAATTCTAAAGTGAAGTCATCAGACGTGAAGCAAAGATTTTTTGTTCAGATTTTGACATTAAATTCAATATTGCTTTCACAACATTTCTGTTGTCCTATTCAAAGAACAGAACAATTTATTACATACATGTATATTTTTCCTTGTGTACATCTTTGTAACTAAATAATTTATGGACTAGTTGTGCAGGCAACCAAGAATTCTATAAAAAAAAAAGTACAGATTAACATTTGCAATGGTTTTGTTTCTTAAAACTTTCGAGAACAATGGCATTTATTTCGGCTATATCGGCTTTATGTTCTATTTAATATTAATATGCCTATAAATTTGTATCTGGCCTAGCTGTTTCCATGACTGTATGTAAATGTTAAATGTTCCAGCATGTGCTTTATTTATTTATTAATTTTTAATGTATTTATAATTACAGGACAGATCAATAGCAGTTTGGGACATGCAGTCTCCAACAGAAATAAATTTACGAAGAGTTTTAGTAGGTCACAGAGCAGCTGTTAATGTTGTAGACTTTGATGAAAAATACATTGTATCTGCATCAGGTGATAGAACCATAAAGGTATTTTATTTTATTTTATTTTCAAAAGGTACTTTTGTATTTGTTCTTTTTTATACATGCTATCTTCAATATAGTCATTGTAGTTGTTAATTATTACCTATTTCCATGACACACACTGTCACACATATGACACTTCCTAAAGAAGGCAACAAAAATTATTCTAAAATTCTTATTGTTCAATTTTACAGTACAACCAAAAAATTGACTTTGAGGATTCAATCCTTATTATTATCACATACATGTATGCTTCTCTGATGTACAATTGTATATCTAGAGTCTAACATTACCCTTCTACTGATTTACATGTTGTTACTGTTACATCATTCATAACAACATAAATGTTACAAGGTATCTTATTTGTAAAAGTTAAAAGATGTTCATTTAAATTCAACATTTCATAATTTCAGGTCTGGAGTACTTGTACTTGTGAATTTGTTCGAACATTAAATGGTCACAAACGAGGTATTGCTTGTTTACAGTACAGAGACAGACTAGTTGTTAGTGGAAGTTCTGATAATACTATTAGGTAATATACAGTTAAAACTTCTATCAACTTTAATAAATTTTCTGTAGTACTAGTAGTTTGTTTAATTCAAGTCTTTATGACTGTTTGATTATATATTGCCAAATTACCTTTCTACATAGAACTAGTTGTCTTGTGTATTGTATTGAATCTGGATTGTATGTACCTGTTATTTTTAGGATAATTAGTTTGGACTGTTTTAATAAAATCAAAATTGAAAATGATCTTGTAATATTCTAAATCAGAGATTAAACATTCTATATGAAATATACCATAGAAGGTACATGTAGTTATCACAATACTTCAGTTTACTTTATTTTCATATGTTTTGTAGACTTTGGGATATAGAATGTGGAGCATGTTTACGGGTTTTAGAAGGACATGAAGAATTAGTTAGATGTATAAGGTTTGATAACAAGAGGATTGTTAGTGGTGCTTATGACGGGTAAGTATTATAGTACTTTATGAGAAACAGCATAAAAAAAGAAGATGCAGCAAGTTTTTTTTTTTTCCCTTTAAATTTAAAAATTTTATGCAAGGTTATAACGTTACTAATGAGTGGAGTGGAGAAATGTTGTTTTACACCAATGTCCAGATTTTTTTTTTTATTTATATCAAGATGATCAGTTCAAGGATAATTGAGAAAAATCAGGAGAAAACTACTGACTTTCAGCAAGCACACTGAACAACTTTCTCACTCTAGAATCTGCTCAAGCAGGATTTGAATCAAGGCAATGAGAAGCACTTTGATCTGTAAGTGTACATTTAGATCACTTAGCCACTGAAGCTAAAACTTTAAATGGGATAAAATATTTGAAAATACATTATTCTTTAATGTATTCTTCAAATAACAAATAACAGAATTACATGTTTTGTTGTACTGGTATATTACTAATACTTTGATATTATTTCAGGAAAATTAAAGTTTGGGATCTTACTGCTGCATTAGATCCTAGAGCTCCTGCAGGAACACTTTGTCTCAGAACACTCGTGGTAAGTTGCATCCTAGTATCTTGTCTATCAAATTCTTCTATATTTACTCATTAAAGTAAGACTATACTGCTACTGTAGGTATAGTAGTACCTCAGAAAGATCCCTTAACTTAGAATTTTTGATTATCTACTTAGTTATGAGTACATAATTGCCCAATTATGAAAAGCAAAAGATATCAGGACATTTCTGTTGAAAAATAATGCATTAAAGATAGCAATATTTCAGACTTTTCTATTTATACAAAATACAAAAGTGTCGTTGTTTATAAGTCATAACTGATGCAAATAAATTTTAAAGTACTTTCTTCAAAATGCTACGTCTCTTTTTTGTCTAAAGGCTTTCTATAATCTAAGTAATAATATAAGTTGGTATCTTTAATCAGTAGGTATTATGTGTTAATCATGTTTTTCGTATTTTTCATATAAGCACTTTGTTGCCAAGCAAATGTATATACATGTATTTTAGTTCACATACTTCAGAACTATATTTTGTTCATTGAAATGTTATAGATCTATAATGATTTCCATCTTAGTGATTTTAGTACTTTAGTACTTTGATTTGATTTGATGTATAAAATGTATTGATTTGTATATGATGCTTTATGCACTCAAAAAGGATTATTTTACAAAATTATTGATTCCGAGTTTGGTTTTGCGTTTATTGACCTTACAGGAACACTCCGGCAGAGTATTCCGGCTCCAATTTGATGAGTTCCAGATCGTCAGTAGTTCTCATGATGATACCATTCTGATATGGGATTTCCTAAATGTGCCAGTCCAAGAAAGCAACTGTCGATCTCCGTCACGCCCCTTCACATATGTTGCAAAGTAGCTTTGATTAGAATAAGCTGTAAAAGTGTTTATACTTCCTTTGAAAATAATGGAGTGATATTTACATGAGGATATTCACCTGAGTATTAGAGGAGTGAAGAGATTGTGACTTCATTAGATGTATGTGTTGCTGGTAGTTAAAATGAGGTGAAATCTACATGTCTTATCAAACAAGGCCAAAGAGCACTATTTAATATTGGAAGTGTTACTTTGTGAAAAGACTTAATGATAGATCTGACTGACTTGATCAATCTCTGATCATGTTCATATTAATTTGTAATTAAATCAAAATATTGTATGATACAAGAAAGACAAGGTTTTAATAAGAGTTCAGCAGTGAGTCACATTTGCCGATTAAATGCTATGACGTGATAAATAGTGTAACATTAATACATGTATTATAAAAATGCAATTTAAGCTATATTCAGTTTTATTGCAAAAATAAATATATAGTAATAAATTGCTTTGTGCAATGCCTGTCAGAGATATAAAATGGCCATTTGTGTTTGTTAAAGACTGGTTATCTTTCAACCAGTAGTAAAATGGCTATTTAAAATCTAATAGCGCTTAGAATTTGTGTCTGACAGGTTGTTTACATGTGTGTGTGGCTTATTTTTAATTTAATTTTTTTTTGTTTTTTTTTTTTGTTTTTTTTGTTTGTCATTTAATAATCTTATAGCAAAATACATTGGTCAATATTTTGAAATGTTAGTGTGTTTTGATTTTTTTTTCAAAAATTTTTTTTTTTTTTTTCAAAATTTTGTTACAGAATGGAAATAATTGTTCCATTTTGTAAAACTAATATGTACATACATTCAGACATACATACATAGCCACATAATTGACATTTAATACATGTATGGATATTTGATTTGTGAGCATGCATTTTGTAAATGGTTTCCTTGGTGATTTGATGTTTGTTTAATGGTATGTTGCTCCTAAAACAGATTTGCTTTATACAGATTTATTGCTAAATGTTTGTATTTACAATCTTGTATAACAGTTAAAGCAGGAAATTTTTTGCAAAATTTCATAAATTTCAATTTGAATTTATGAAGGATGCAAGAAGGTTGAAACTTTAAAGCTTATCTGAAGTCAAAGGAATGAAGATTAAATTCATTTTTAATATCACAAAAGATTTCACTTAAAAAAACTGTGAAAATAAAAAAATATATAAAGAAAATATATAGGGAAGTCAAATAAGACTAGAACATTGTTTGTTCTTTCTTTAATATTTTGGAAATTAATGTAGCAAATTTATTTTTTGGAGGATGCAAAAATTTCCTGACTTAAAATATTTGTATCATTTTGGTGAGATATATTTGTGTGTATGTTCATTAAAATTAATTTATTCCTTAAATTGTACAGAGGTTAAAGGTTGTATATGAGTGTAAATGTAGATAACTTAAAATCAGTGCATCCTTTTTACCTAAAATTAACTGGATAGTAACAGGATTTAGTTTTGGTTAAAGAAATTCTGATGCTGCCTTCTCATTGTGTCAAAATAATAATACAATTAATTAAGAGAGAGAATATATATCACTGTTTATTGTATCATTTTGAATAATAAATGATCTCTTAAAATCATTTATTGGGTAAGTGAGTGGATGTTGATACAGAATGTGTATATGGTTAAGGGATTTCATTGACTTGTGTTCATGTGTCAGTATTTAAAGAATCATTATTTGAGAAAGGAATTGAGTCAAGACTAAATTCATATACATGTATATGTACTCGTTGAGTAAAGAAATTTCTTCTAACATCGCTTTGATTTTCATAGAATTTGGCATCAAGTCACATAAGTTTGTTTTCTGCTGCATGCTAATACCTTACATTTACTTTAACCCCATCAGTGTTATTATGGTCTATACTTGAATACACACTGCTTCTTATCAGACAGGAAGAAATTATCATTATTTTCTTTGCAAATTTCATTTCTCTTTTCAATGAAATCTTATTGTTTTGTATGGATAATACCCTGAGTAAATAGTGTTATTACTTTCATGATGTATCAGTATTTCACTTTTCATCAAACAATATGTCTTTTGTTTCGGCAGTTGATGAGTGCATAGACCATTAAAGTTATTGGTAAAAAAGAAGTCAGTGTGTGAAAAAGGACATACATACATACACACTTATGTGATATATATGACATTACATGTATTTTAATTGATATATTGTTGGTATAGCTTGTTTACTTTAGTGTTTTTTTTTTTCCATTTACTTCAGTGATTTTTTTCAAGTATGTGTACGATCCATTGGAATCATATGTCAGGCAATTGTTTATACATTCCAAAATAATTACAACTGTTGCAGATTCTCACTGTGTTTAGCATACCAGATGATAAAGTTAAAGAAAATTTACTTTTGTAACAGCAGAATAACTTACTGAGTGATATTAGCAGCTTATTTTAAAATGAAGGAATTTGGCTATTTCTTGGATAAGTCATTCGAGTGAAATGTCTGCCTTACCTTGGATTTACATACTCAACTTTTTTTTCCTTTAAGGTATTTGTACATAATTCATTGCCTAGAATTAAATAAAAATTGTAGGAGACAGCATTTTCTGACTTTTAAAATAAAAAAAAAATTACCTGGGTGCTAAACACAAAATGAGAAAAGGGGAGTTTATTGCAAGGAAAAAATATGACTTTTCGTAAATTATATTAAATCAGTTTATGTGGAAGTGAATACAATATTGTTTATTACACCTGAAAACACTTGACCCTGGGTTATAATTTTATTGTTGGAAGTAAAGAACATTACAGTTTTTAAATCATTTCATATTTAAATCAAATCAGTTTGAGTCCATTTTGCTTAAAAAGAATATTTAACATTTGTTTAATTTATGTGTGTCAAATTCCTGTTGTATTCCAGCTAATGTTTTTAAATACTTAAAATACACAATGACTTTGTAACTGATTATAGATGAATATGACTTATGAGAACCACAAATACACAATGACTTGGTAACTATGGTTACAGTTGAATATGCTTATGAGAACCACTTGCCTATATACAGTCAATCTTTAAACAAAATATTATTTATACTTTAATTTAAAGGTTATTCAAGGTCATAAGAGTTGCATATCTGTAGCAGGTTCATTTTATCGGCTTTTAACAGACCATTTGATTTAGTACAGTAAGATGTTTTGAAATAGTCTCCACAATGTTTGTTATATTTACTTTTTCACAGTTTTATAACTTATTTTTGTGTTCGTTATTCACATTATACAACATTTTAATAGGATTTTTCTAAACTCGGAGCTTGAAAATTTCATTGGTACAATGTCTTAAAACCTCAGGGTTTTGCTTTTCCAAGAGCAATGAGACAGATATAGATTTCCAAGCCCTGTAAAAAGATTTTCATTGATTTATTTCACTTTAATTTTTTGGTTATTTGTACTTATATTCAAGTTATCATTATCTGCAAGATCAACTTTACAGTTTCTCCTTTCTTATGCAGGAGTACTAAGAAATACTATATTAAACACAAAATTGCACTGCATTTAATTACAAGAATCAGTCATCTGTAGATAAAGGAGATGTGTGTGGGCACATAAATTGGAAGAGTAAATTTTTGATTTTCAGTGATTTTCATTGACAGCGCTTATTGCATATGTTTTATTTCAAGTGTCTTTATATTTAATATTACATATTGTAACGAGATTTACCAGACACACCACATGATAATGTTTTTGCAGAACATTTATTTACATTGTACATGTCAAATTGCATATGTTGGCCATGATGTTATTTGTGAATTGATGCAAACATTTTCCATATCATTCTGCACAAACAATATTTGTTATTGATCATGTGGTAAACCTTTGACCCTGATCTTTACTTTATTCTATTCTTAATATAGAGGTTCTTATTCTTTTAAATGAGAGGTCCTAATTTTTTTCTTCATAATAAAAATCATTCTTGTATCTCATGGTATCTAATATATGGAGAATTACTGATTCTGGGAATTAGGAAATTTTAATGTGAATCCTTCTTAGATGAAAAAGTGTTCTGAACAAAAAAGTAATACACAATAGTTATATGGACCATTGTTGAAAGTGTTATAGCAGTGAGTATTCTAATAAAATTAAATTACAATTTTGAACCCTCGTTTAATGACAGATATTAGCAGTGTACTTGTAACTTTTTTTGCCGTCTTATTTTTTCATCACAAAATGTAATAAAATTCTGGAAAACATGATCATTTTTTTCTGCAGCACAGACATTGATAGTCAGTTACCAAAAATTGTTGATATACATGTACATAGAGAAAGGAAATTAGAGATCCAAGGTTGACGACAAGAGAATAGGTACCTGCCAGATTTAGCCAATACAGAACAGAGGTTTTAACTCATTTGTTTTCATTGATTATCTCCCTTCTAAAGAACAACTACTTACTTTACAACATTATGACTATCACAAAGTGTCCATCACAACTTGTATAAAAGACTAAATACAATTGTTGTTTCTATAAGAATTAAAATAGGTGGGTTTGTATAATTTTCATTATTTATTTATTCATTTTTTCCATGTTATTTGTCATGTTTTTAAATACATGTATAGTGCTTATGTTGTATTTTTTCTGTATTGAATCAACAATAAAATTGTTATCTAATTGAATATAAAATTTATGTGTTAATTTTACACCCACTTTCAATGAATATTCATCTTTCCTAGTAGTTGCGCCACTATGGTAGCTCTGATAGACTGTTTTCTTTGTATGTGGAAGGTTGAGTTCGAATCCTGGCTGGGTTTGACCAAGATAAAATAGATAGCGACTGTTCTTTCACCAAGCACTTAGCATTTAGAAATGAGTCACTGGGTCTTTCAGAAGAGACCTTAAAAACTGATACCCTGCAGATGTTGCACACTAAAGAACTCTCCTTGCACATTGCACTAAGGTTCAAATTTCTGCCACTTCACCTGTAGATGGTAAACAAGTTAAATATTCTTGACTTGGAAATAAACCCCATTCAAACAAACTACCTACTAGTAAATACTGTAAATTGCTTATTGTGTATTTATACTGATAAAACAGTGCTAGTCATTTGTTTTGCAGTTTTTCAAAATAATTTGAATTCATGTTGGCTAAGCTTATGAATCACAGCACCATGACTGACCAAGATAAATGAATCATTTACATGTAAATATCACTTTGACAGATCCTAGTTTGAGAAAATATTAAAGTTTACTTGCCAAAGGTAAGTGGTTTTTTCCACTTGAAAGATCATTGGTTTTCTTCACTCTAGGAAAAAGCTGCCTTGACTTAAATGAAAGAACCTTAACTTGGGATTTCAAATCACACTTCATTCCACTAAAATACAGGAGAGTTGTAACAAATAATGCATACTTCAACCATTTTATCAATATTTCATTTTTGTATAGGATTTGTTAAGTGTTATGGTTGATAATGTTAAAAGAGTTTTTAGCTCAACTGACTATAGCCAGATAAACTTATTGCATGACCAAGCATACAACGTTCCATCCATGTGTGCCACCAAACTGTCATTTCCTCCTTTTTTGGCAGCATAATGCCCTAAGCCCACTACTAAGTTCAGAATTTCTGTAACCTAATGGTAACCTATAGCTGGTGACATCTCGATATAAGTGAAATATTCTTGACTGGGACGTAAAACCCCATTCAATCAATCAATCTAATTCAACCAATATAAAAATCTTCCTCTAGTTAACTGTTTATGCAGAATGTATGATATGAATAACAAATTGTACTTGTAAATGGCAATATGTGAAAATCATACCCACTGTGTAGAGCACAGACTTTGTTTTAAAATGTAAATGGGAAATACAAAACAGGAAATTTAAACTTTAAAATAGAATAAAATAAAATTAAAGCATAAATTCATTATTTTATTCAAGAACGTATACACAAAAATAACTTAATAATTCTTTCTTGACATATTTTGTTTTCATGTTTTTTTTAAATAAAACAAAATTTAAAACATATGGCACACAAATTACATTTGTAAAAAATTAAATCTTAAAAACCAAAAAAGTTAAAAGCATGAACCTGATTTATTGCTCATCTGGCAAAAAAAAAAAAAAAAAAAAAAAAAAAAAAAATTATCACAATTAATGAATGAATTATAATTTGCCTAGTTCAAGCTCATCACTGACATTAAAACAATAATATCATTGTATCCCTCACATATGAACTAAATTTCATTTTTTATTGCATCCACATGTATCTGCCAATTTAATTCCACAACAGCTTTCTCATTTCTTAAAATACAAAAAATCCCACAACAAGAAAATCCACTTCAAGAAAAGTCAAATTCCCCAGTAATTCTGATATACATTTGATGTATAAATTAAACATAAAACATGCAATTATATATATGTATATAAAAACTTCATAACAATCTAAATACAGTAATGAATATAGCACCATTTTATCTAATTTTTTGATCAGAAATATACATCATTTTATACGGCAAATATGAGCCATTACTCAAGTGCTGATTCAATATTTTTGTTCATTCCCCCATGTTATATACTCATACATGTTTCTTCAGTAAATCAGGACATTTTTGTGTCAGTTAATTTTGTGACATATTAAGATATTCATGTCATGTACCAGCACTTTTTTGCATCATTATTTAACAGTCGGTGGAAACACAAGTGAATGATATTTAGGTCAGTTTGAAATTTGCAACTTGATACTGTTTAGAATTTACAGGTACAACAAAAAAAAAAAAAAAAAAAAAAAAAATCAGATTTACAGTAATTATCTGATATAATGTTTACCTCTAAGTTTCTTGGAATAGGGATTGATTCTTGCAAATTGCCTACCGGGTAAACAATTCTTTTATGGAAACAAAGTTTAGTGTTGTTTTTCCAACAGAAATCTTGCACTAGTGAACCTGTACCATATTTGCATACCATATTAAAAATAAAATCCTTAATGGTTTTATTCCATGAGACAAATTCACCCATGAAAATGTCAGCTTTGAAAAATTTGTATAACTTGTCCAAAAATCCATGTAATTAAATAATTACAATAATCATACATTATTGTAATATTTTTGATCTCCAACGTAACTGACAACCATTCTATTGTTGTAACAAGAAAAATCTATTTTGTGACAAGGCACAATTTTATTTCAAACACTTTGTCTGTTTTACTTTAGTGAGTAACAAATTCTGTTAAAAATATGACATTTTATCGAGGATAATACAATGAACGAAATCTACATCATAGTGGTATATACATGTAAGCTACTTTCATGTAAAATCCTCTGTACAATGATTGAGTTTCACAACCTTTTTATTTATTTATTTATTTATTTATTTATTTATTTATTTATTTATTTATTTTTTGCCAGATATAATACAACCACATAAATCTACAATGAAAGTACTGGCACTGATTTTTAAAAGAAATTCTTTAGATTCAATTGTGTAAAATGTAAAACATGGAAACAACAAAATAATAATTTTTTTGAAATAATAAAGCAATTATCCAAATTAAATTCTACAAATTTTACTTTGGTGGAGAATTCAAAGAATCTTTTGGTAACAATCCTTGTTTTTGATATATATCCTGTGTTTCTTTCTTTAAACACCAAGGAGTCTCATTAATATCACAGATTAAGTTCACATTTATTATCCTTACTGGAGCCCCGTTAAATGTCACATGACTTTTACTATCAACTTTATACATCACATTACTTACACCAGTCTTTTTATCTAAATAACTTGTTTTCTGAAAATTAAGAAAAACAAATTGATTTTTTTATTCTACAAGATTTATCTCATTTAGGACATCCATCATTACAAACATTTTTGGGATATGGTCATAAAGCATGCCAGTTTTCTAAAGCAACATTCATTTTCATCAATCAATAAAAAAAAAAAAAATTACAAGGTATAAAATCGAAATAAATAAATAAATAAATAAATAAATAAATAAATAAATAAATAAATAAATAAATAAAAAAATGAAATGAAATGAAATAAAATAAAATAATGGAATACAGATTTTAACTTATATGGTAATATTGTAATGAAAAAAATTATAGCTTACAAAAGTTTTGGTAAATAATGAACAAAGACAGTAGAAAATGTGGAAAATCTTTAAAACATTGTTGATACTTATTGCAACAATAGGGAATTCTTAGAAAGAGTAAAGTTACTCAATTTAGTTTTACACATCAGTCAGAATTCATTAATTTTCAGTCTTTATGTCAGTTTTTGATAATGGTAGAGGAAACAGGAGTGCCCCAGGAAAACTACAAACCTAACTGACAAATTTCATAAACAGTAAGGCAGTTTGAGATGCTGTGATATGTTAGCACATACTCAGCCACTGATGTTCCAAATTCTCAAAAGGCATATAAGTATTAACTAATGTACTAATTTGTAAATTTTAATTTCACAACATGAAACACGTCTTAAAAGACATTATAATTTTTTTTATGCCATGATTATATCGAAACTTACTGATTTTTGACCAAAATATCTCTTTTTATCTCGGGGTCTTTTTCTACGGTCATGGATATGACGGAAAGTTTTATTTCCTGTTGTTATTCCAGTAGGTCGGCTAACCTGCAAATAAAAAAAAATAAAACAATTTGAATTTTCTCACATTTTCAACTTAGGTACATGCATTTTAACAAGAGGCCTATTAGGTTTGTATTGCTCAAATGGCAGACAAGTTGCATCTTATTTTATAGCAACAGCAGTCATTTTGGATGCCATGAGAAGCTGATTTGTATAAACTATTCCACCTAGTGATCTAATGGTTCCATTTGGTAAAGTAGTTTCAGAGAAGAAGATTTTCCAAGAATGAGCTATTGATAGCAGTTTATTTGCATATTTCACTAATTATGAGCTAATTATAAATGTCAGTGAAAAACCTGTTACATATGTTTAATGGTTATCTCTCTACTCTCTATATAGTAAATTTGAACTAAAGTGATAAATAAGCATGTAATGGCATTTAGCACTTTTTGCTATTGATATCAATGATGGGCCATCTTGGATGCTTCGAAAAGTTGCTTTTAATAAACTTTAAACCAGGCTACTTAAGGACCTCCTAACCCAAATATGGTTCTGTTTAGCCCAGTAGTTTCAGAGGAGAAGATTTAAGTTTATGCATTGATGGATGGACACACACTTCACTATGCAATGAGCTAAAGCCAGCTGAGCTAAACAAAATTGATTTTTCTCATCATTGCATATACACATTGGCTTTTATTTATCACTGAATAGGAACCTCAGTGGATAAATTATCTAAAGTGCACACTTAAGCATCAAAGTGCCTGTCACCCCCTACATGTAGGTTAAAACCCCGCTTGTGAAGATCCTAGTCTGAGAAAGTTTGTCAGTTTGCTTGTTGAAAGTTGGTGTTTTTCTCCAGACACTCCAGTTTCTCCCACCATCTCAGAACTGTCTGCCTCAAGTAAGTGACAGAATCTTGATTGGAGCATAAAACACCATCAGTCCAATTCTTTCTATCACTAAATAACAGGTCAGAATGATCTTTAGAAAAGTTGTGGTGTTGCATATCTAAGAAGGTTTTATATATACCCGAGTACATATACAGGTACATGTACAATTGTACATGTATATTTAAACATTGGTCATTTCAGGTACAGTATATAAATACTGGGTATATATACATTGCTTATCAATGACAAGTTACATGTCTTCAAACATACAGGGATTCAATCCAGTGCATGAGCACTTCACTCCATGCATTATTTAACAATAAAACCTGGATGCTGATCATTCAAATTACATGTATAAAAGACTAGAACAATTTATTCAAATCAATAATTTTCCAACTCTTTCTCAAAATAACATTTCTTAATAATGTAAATGGAATGTTTGTGATGTGTCGATTTTCCATTCCTTTTATCAAAATCACTGTGAAATAGAATATTATTATGATCACTACAAACTCGCATGATCATTGCAATACAATATTGCTGAAAAGTGAGAAAAAAAAAACACAAATCATATTATAATACAAAGATCAGGTAGGCATTTTATTTGTGCCTATTGGTATTATATAAGACTCTCACCTTTAAACCTGCTTTCTTTATTCTGACATAAAATTCATCATCTTCTCGACCCCAACCCCAATATCTGTTAGACAGACCATTAACCTAAAATCAAACAGACAATTCTAAATTAATGAATGTATAAGAAAACTGACTGTTAAATTCCTAATAAATTAGAAAAATGTTCAATTCACAACTTATCGTGTACATGTAATATAGTGGAGTAAAGTATTTTACCCCCTAGTTCAGATTCTTATCTAAGTAATCAGTTTCGGGATCATGGAGGAAACTAGAGTGCTTAGAAAAAATACTTACCAAAATCAAGCAAACTGACAAAGTTTTTCAAACAAGGATTTGCTGAAATGGTATTTGTTTCTAGGTGTTGAGGGATGTTGTTTACTTAAAACCACTGGGGAGATTGTAGTGAGAAAATTTTTACCGATTTCCTTGTCAAATGACGGTAGTTTTTTCCTGTTCTACACCAGCCTAACAATGACCATCTTGATATAAGTGAAAGAATTTTGACTAGAGCCTAAGACAGGGATTTTTCTGGCCATTTTGGGAAAGGGACCTTGGGATGAAATTGGGAAAATCATTGACAAAAACGACATTTTGGGAAAATTTTTCATTAAACTTTAAAAATTTTTACATTGTCAGCACATCAAATATTTTGCCTGGAATATTTACTATTTTGATACATGCTGGTAGTCACTCATTTGTACCAAATCACTCAGACATTAACACAATATCTTCATAGACTGGCTTTAATACAAACATCTGAGAAAGTTGTTTCATGAGTTGCTCCCATTCTACCAGATCCTCATTGAGTATAACTCAAAACATGCATAAATACAGGTTATTATAAAGATATACAAGCTACACCAAAAATATAGTTTTTTCACTTTTTCTTAAGTTTCTCAAAGCAGGATCATTTGGGAATTTTTACCTACAAAATTGGAAAAAATGTATGCCCTTTGGCATTGGGAATGGGTCCCTTTACCGGTCCCTGTGAGTGGCCAGAAAAATCCCTGTAAGAACATCATTACTTTATTACAATCCACTTTACATTCCACAAAAATTAATCAAGATATTTCATAGATAACAATGTTTTGGAAGATCAATGTATCAGAAATTTACCATTTCTCACATCCAATATATGCAATTAGAGTGGACAAAGGGGGCATAATCCCATTTGACTAGACATATATATGGAACAAGAGGGCCATGAAGGCCCTGGTCCCTCACCTGAAAATGATGTACACTCAGCTTGATTTTGGAGCTTTTCTATTTTTTGACCTAGTGACCTATTTATTGACCCAACATGATTCTTACACTACCTTAAGCTAGCTTTTGTCAAGAGGATCGTTCTGAGTAAGTTTCCAGACCCTTGATATTTACCCCATAATGTTTGTGATTGATATGAAAAAGTTAATATCACAAACTTCTAAAACAATGTCAGTCATACTGAATAACAACATCTACATCTATATATGGGTACCTTGAAAACAATGGTTTTATACAGATGTTAAAAGTATTAATGTAATAGTGCTTAACTCCATTTATATTTCTTTTTTTTAATTATGATGACTTTCATATGAAAGTTAAGTACATGTATAAATTATGTATAACAAACCAGGGAAAAAAAACTTATACCAAAAAAGTGCCTTAACTTACATTGGATACAAAAATGTCGACTAACACTTCAATGACTTTACAGAACATGTTCAGTGATGGAATAGTTAATTTACAGACTTCATAAATTGATGGCTGAGTGGCCTAAACTTCCAACTCATAGGAGATTTTTACCACTTAAGGCAGACCAGAGTGTAAGACCTGCTGACCAAGCTTATAAACACTTACAGTTACAAAATCTTCTCTCCTCAGCAAGAGAATCCCTCCAACAAACGTTTTATAATGATACAAAGGGTGAAGGTCTGGTGCTGCAACATGGAACGGTCCATTTTCTGGATAGGAATAGTCCAAGTGAGGATTAACAGGCAAGAGATCAACGTCATGCATTGCTATGTAATCACAGTCTTCCCTGCTCTCTAGAAAGCCCACATTTATCAATGAAGCTCGATTAAACCTAACAAAAGACAAGAACAGAAGTAAGCACACCTCAATGTACAAGCTTTGACTGTCCTCAAAAATCGTATAACAGAGCAAAATTTTTAAATATATTTATTTTATTTTTAATTTATTTCTAGAAATGTTTTCAAAAGGGACACAATAAAATACCCCCCTCCCAAAAAAAAATTTAAAATATAATAATAATAATAATAATAATAATAATAATAATAATAATAATAACTAGAGATTGTAACTGGGATACCAGTTACGTATGATTCCCCACCATCCATAATCTATATATTGTCTAAAATATACACCTGCTGATGGACTGATCTCGAGATGGATTGATAGTATCCATTACTAGTAATCAAAAGCTGACTAAGAGAAAGGGCGGAAGACAAGTAAATTTAAAGTTAACATCAAATTGTACAATTATACTTCGAGTAGTATTCATTTTAATATATATTTTCATTCTCTCATACCCCATTGTTGCAACAATGTTTTTTGTTAAAAAAAACCAATTGATCACGGGAGTCCGAATCTGCATGTATAAATTTATAATTGGAAATGTATGTAAATTATACAAGTTTAATAGATCAGAATCATGCGTTCTGTCCTCTGACATAGGTCCTATCCATTTATTTGGCAATTCTATTAGCTGGTGTATTTTGATTGGACAGGTATTCAACTTTGATTGATAGCAAATCTATTTCACGAACTGTGAGGTGTTCAACCAACAAATTTGATTGACGTGTGTCATGACTGTGAAGTAGCCATAACCTACATATTAATGGATAATTGACAATGAGATTAAAGCAATTATCCATATTAAAACATGTAATAATGCTATTGAATTTGTTTACAATTCTTTGAATAGGAATTTAATCCTGTAAACTTGCCTTAAGATATGAAATCAAGTATGCCATAAGATAGTGTTTCTTGACTGAGGGTGGGTGTTAAGAATTCTGGCTTCCCACCCCTACCCTCTCTTGAAAATGATTTCCTGGAGGTTTTTATCACTCTTTTCAAAAGTCCATAATGAACAAGAAAATATACAGATGAGTGGAAAGGATTTTAACTATTTAAAAGCTATACATGTACATAGCACCACCCACAGTGGGAAATGACCTTAGGTGCCCTTTATCAATATCACTCTATTCAACTTTTCATAAGGAACCAGAAAATACATAAATTAAGGGTGGGGATTTCAATAGTTTAAAATTAACTTAGCACCACCAAGCCCCACCCTTTAGTGGGAAAGGACCTTAGGTGTCTTTGATTAGTGTCATTCTTTTCATTTTATCATTAGGAACCAGAAAATATATACTTTAGGGATGGGGATCTCATTAGTTTATGAGTTATGACAAAGCCCTATATATGGTTTTATAGCACACCGCAAAGTGTTTCAGGAAAAATTGGCGATTTTTTATTTTAACACCCCATCTTCCTGTCCCTCACCCAATAAATACCCATGGATGTAAAACTTTAATGGTGCAGGAACCTATCCTAAAATTTAGAACGAGATTGAATGATGCGTTTAACTTGTTTGGCAGTGCTGATAAAAATTTGATATATTTTTAACAATTTAATACATAGTAACTGAGAATTTATTAAGAACAAATTATGTATGTGAGAAAGAGGTTAGTCACTTAATTAACATGTAGTTCATTGACATTCAATCATTTTTGTTTAGTGCTTAACTTTATACATTAATTCAGATTACCCATTTTTATCGGGCGCTCATATATCTGAGAAACTGAATAAAAAAGAAGAAGATTCTGCAAGAGTTATCTATCTTTGTACGTATTGGACAAAAAGATGTTTGGAATTAAATTACGCAATTTACACGCACCGACCGCTGAGCCGTCGAGATAGAAAAAAATTTGATCATTTATCCATATCTACCAAGATAGCAGTTTGTTGGTACCAAATTTCATCGAAACCCATCATACCGTTTCCGAGTTCTGCACCGGACAATTTTAAGGGAAAAAAAAATTATAATAATAATAATAAGAAGAAGAAGAAACAGAACGAAAGCAATATGATTCCCCACCTTTGGGTGGGGAATCATAATAATAATAAATCTTCAACATCATTTAATTATTTTTTCATAACTATAATGTATATTATATATTTTCAGAGAGAATATGGTGGCGGGGACAGTTTGGATATAAATTTTCTGAAATTTCAAAAATGAAATTAAATTAAAAAAAAAAATGAATGAACGAATGAAACTAATAATAAATTAAAGCATAATTTATGAATAACACATAAAAAAATATACCAATATAATATTCTATGTAAATAAAATTTATAACTGCATATCCCACAGAGAGTTAACAGATTAAAAATATTAAAAATTCAATTAATGTACTAGCACAGTTATAAAAACAAAGTTACTATAATTACTATACAATGTTATAGTGTATCAACTGGCCTTAAAAACTAATGTGATACAATACCTGAAATTATCTACTTGGTTAATGACGTATATAGTGTGCCTTATCTTTTTCTGGTTAAGGTAATTGTGCATATATGGTGCAAATTCCATCAGTTCTTCAAGTCGATCTCTGAAAGGAATTATCAAAGCCAACTTGTGAGGCCCCCAGTCTAGGTTTTCATTTTTATCAGAAAATTTTTGAATCTCTGAACTTGAAACAACTTTATGGTCATCTGTCAATGTATGGTTGCATGTTATTTGAATAGCTCGATCATGAACACATTTGCAGTTTGTCTCTTGTAATGAAGTTTGGGAGAGTATTATTATCAATATGAAACACAATCCTAGTCCAATATAAAGATATTTTCCACGGAGAACTCTTTTCCAACATATCGCCATCCATAAAATATACTTAAATAAAATCCAAGGTCACAATTATCTCCCTTGTCAATGGATATTTTGAACATTTGTAATCGAAGACATATTTCAAAATGTGTCCATTATTCACATTTATCTACTGGTCTATAAAACACATCCTAAAAATAAAATAATGTACAATTTTATTTTAACATTATAAAGCTGTATACTGCTCACCCTCCCTTAAATGCAATGAAGCTCAAAACAATAGGTTTAATTTGGAACTGTGTCAAATAATGTCATGTAGCACCTGATCATCTGATTGAAACATTTATTCCTTGACCTCATTTTGCATGGAATACTTTCATAATTCTGTAGAAAATCAAAGATTTCAAAGAAAACAAATTAAACAAGACTACTTGTAAATAGAGTTTTCAGGTTGCCAATGACAAAATTTTGATCAACCTATA
Organism: Tegillarca granosa; assembly: GCA_029721355.1. Classification (NCBI taxonomy): domain Eukaryota; kingdom Metazoa; phylum Mollusca; class Bivalvia; order Arcoida; family Arcidae; genus Tegillarca; species Tegillarca granosa. Next base: position 24,194,079 of record CM056605.1, read on the forward strand.
ATTCTACACACCTTATTCAGGTTATTGGAGATATGTTACTATGTAAATTCATAAATAAGTTATAACTGTTTTAACAAATCGAGAAAATACAATGACTATGTGTATTAATATATATATTCTGCATTACTGGTAATATTTTAATATTTACATATAAATATATAGATCGGTATATAAATATTAAAATACTTCCGCAGTGCATTACATGTGTTATACACCTATTCAGGCCATATAAATAAATTTTGTGTTTAAGCTATTAAGACCTACAACAAATTGTGTGGTTCTTAGGTTTTTTTAGGCTAAGTGCACATGCCTGAACCATTGTTTAACAAGAGACTAAAAACAATTATTTTTTAATCATGATAATGTCAAAATAATAAATAACTGATTTATTTCTCGTCTCATTGTCTTGTTTTTTACTTTTATTTTTTGTTTGGCTTTACCTATGATAACATGTTACAAAAAAAAATAAAAATAAAACAAAACAATATAATAAATATGATATGATATAATATGATATGATATGATATGATATGTTATAATATAATATAAAATAATATAATATACATGTAATATAATAAATATAATATAATATATAATATAAATAAATAAATAAACAAACAAATAAAAAACAGTTTGTTGAAACCTGAAAACCTCTCTTATCCAAACAGGATCATTTGTTCAGGTGATCATTTTAGACAGTTTGTTCTCTATCTGTATAGTCTATTTTTACCATAGTAATACACAATAACAACTAAACATTTTGTTTATGTATGACAGGGATTTTGGTTATAATAAGAGTTTATCAGTATTTTAACAAAAATCTTAATAATTTGTATGTCTGGTAATATAGATTTTAATAGGTCATTGATTTATTAAGGGTTTTGTTTTCATAGTATTTTTATTTACTCAGGGTTTCGTTTTCATACTAGGAGTGGAGTGGAGTAATGGTGTTTTACACCCCAATCAAGATTCTTTCACTTACCAGTATTTTGAGGCAGTCAGTTCTGGGATGGTGGATGAAACTGGCACCCCCAGAGTAAACCAACAACCTTCAGCAAGTGAAATGACAAACTCTCTCACACTAGGATCTGTCCCGAGTGGGATTTTAACCAAGTGGTGAACGGTGCTATGATCCGTAAGCATGCCCTTTAGACCACTTGGCTACCCAGGCCCCTTTTCATACTAGTTTTTTTTTTATTCAGGGTTCAGTTTTCATAGATTTTTATTAATTCAGGGTTTATTTTTCAATGTTTTTCATTTTTTTATGGTTTAGTTTTCCCAAATATTTAATATAAACTTGCAATTACCTAAATATGATGTTATTCATTATATATAAACTACCGGTAGAATATTACTAGTTTAAACTTATTCTATTAACATTTCCTTTAATTTCCTTATTAACATTTCCTTCATTAGTTAGCATGCCTATAACTTATTATGCATATATATATTATTATGCATATAAATATATGTGTGTGTGTGTGTGTGTGTGTGTGTGTGTGTGTGTGTGTGTGTGTGTGTGTGTATACAGGTAGAAAAGAGAAATGAGTTTATTTTTTATCTTTGATGATTAGTTTATTGTTTGGAATATTTTTTTTTATAATTTTTGTTGTTACGGCATTTGTACGAAAAAGCATTAAAACAAGAGTTATCTATACTGTTTCCTGATTCTAATCCATCATAAATCCATTTTTTTTTTAAATTCAGTTTTTATTTAGAAAGACTACTGAATCCTATCGATTCAACAATGGACTCTAACAATGGATTAGCATAACCAGGGTGTTGATTCACTTGATAAACTGATTCTAATCAGTAGTGTGTACCCCTGGCTTCAGTCACTGCTCTCATTCTCCCTCACAATCACCCCATCAAGATGTTAATTGTCCTTAGAAGGATACTGTTCCACTCTTCAATGAATGCTGTGTCATTATATGGTTGATGCACTTCCTATGACTCCTAACTCTCCTGTCAAGTTTAACCTACAAACGCTTTAAATCTGGACTCAATCAAGAACTGACCAGAGGGACATTGTTTTAAGCCAGAATTGTTCAGAAATTTATAACAAACCCTAGCAACATGGGGCCTTGCATTATCCTGCTGCAATGTTACGTTATATTTATAGATAAGACGAAAGATGTGCAATTCCAAGACCTGATAATGATTTCTTATAGCTATAAGACTGCAATGGATAATGATGGAAGTGTTTTCGTCGGGATTTGCTCTGTCTGCCATTTGCCAATTTAGCCAATTGCTAATTCTTATAATTTTTTGGCTCCAAAATATTTTCGCTCCTATTTTGTTTATCAATTCCATTATAATCTTTTAGTTTTTGAGGTTCACTACAATTGTGTTATATAAAGTTATAAACTGACCCCAAATTTTACAGTCGACTTATTTTTTGGCTCCTACAATTTAAGAGCCAGAGATAACACTGTTTCCTGTCATATACCATCCATACCATGACAGACCTTTCCCAATCTGTTATGCAAGGGTCAGAATATCACTCAATTAGATGTCAATAGACATGTTGTTGTCCATTTGACCAAAAAAGCATGAAACAAGATTAGTCAGTAAACAACATGTCTCCAAATAAAACAGTTCAGATACATGTGCAATAAGTCACCACATTTGACATTGGTGATGCTTCTGCATAAGTAACAGACCAATGTAGGGATATCCTTCAATAGATTCATAACCACCTTTGGACATACTGGCCAGCTATGTTTGCTAACAAGTTGACGTGTGATCTCTGTCACTGTCTAAAATTGGTTACAGAAGTGCAAAAGACATTTGCCTCTATCTTGACATCACAACATAGCTTGCTGGTGTCTGTTCTTGGAGCAGTTACTCATTCTCTCTGTGGCTCAGACACCCAACTAAACATTGAGAAACTAAACTGAACATTAAATTCACACTAGTCTAAATTGCTGGGCTACATGTAATTGTAAATGCCCTTGCATTATCAGAGCAATGGCCATATCCATATTGACTTCCCTCAATGATGGCAATTTACTTTTAAATTTCATAGCAAAAAAATGTTGTGTAACTGATATTTGTAATTATTTACCAGCACATCTAGTGCAGCAGTACTGTGGATGTATGCTTTCTTGAAAAATCTGCTCAAAGCATGCAGCTTTGAGTGTGGAAAGACTCAGCTGAATTTTAACTGAGTAACATTTTCAGTGCACAGAGAAAGCTCAGTATCAAATTTAATTTCATTTCATTTACATGTCTCAAATTTGTAATTTAGAACCCAAACTTGTTTCTTTTTCCACTAGTATATATTATATAATGTTAGTTACCATAAGTTAGTTAAGGAACTCCTGTAGATAATCAATAGAATAGTCAAGGTAATGACAAACTTTCTCATTGCCATAAAATGAATAATAGAATCTGTCACATGTTTGTGACCGATACCGGACCATCTCAGTCGAAGGTGATGTGATGAGATTTTTCTGTTTGAGGTACGAGAAAAGAATATCTGGTACTTAAATACCTTATCCTGTTGTGGACTTGGCTTAATAAGTGCCTGTGTAGCTCAGCCATTTGAGTCTCATTATAGTAGGTCCCAGGTTCAAGTCTCAGTTTGGATGCTGCATTTTCCCGTTCCTATTATATTTGAGGACTCAACAGACCCTGAGAAGTGGCCAACCAGCTAGTTGGTCCCAGGGTAGAACCTAGTAATTTCAATATAACACAGCTGATTTAAAAAAAAAACAGAAGGGAGGAATGTGAAGGCTGGGCTTGATAAAATGCGAAGTAGCTGAGTCTTTCTTTTATTATTATGAAGGTTTGAGTCCTAGTTTAGACACTGCAGTTTTCCCATTTCTGTTCAACTTCTATTGCATAAATAATTTAGTTAAAAGAAATGGTTCTCAACACTTGATGAACAGTGGTGGTATGACTTTTATTCGTCTACATGTTTCGACAGCTATGCTGCCGTCATCAAGACTGAATTTTACAGTGGTGGTAATTGAGCTAAAGTACAATAGTTGGTGCCAAATTAGACACGTGATTTAATTGTTCTTTGTTGTTAGTTACGTTGTTACTAAAATGATGCAGTTTAAACATGAAAAGAAGGTTTAACGTTTACAGAGTTATACAACTGTATGTAACCGATTGAATTAAAGATATTTTTAAAATTTACTTGCTGTTATTTAGTTACTTAATAATCCATAAACACTGTATACTTTAATTTCCTTAACTATTCTATTGCATAAGAAACAAGTCTCCATAAAAAAATGTACAACATTATCAATTACTTCTGGTATGAGGTAATAACCACTCCTTTTGTAAATTGACCCATTGTTACATTGGTCAGGTCCGGGAAATCCACTTACGGTCCATATGATATGGCGTTTGCTATATTATACGTATAAGTCGATATGTTTACATATGGCAAAAGCCATATGTAGTGAAGTGCCATCAAGTTTTTCACAGATTTTACGCTTGTTCAGAGAAAGTGCATGATATCGACATGTTAGCATATAACAGGGTATATAAATCAAACCGTAAAATTCCTTCTTCAGTTGCTGGGTTGCTGTAGAAAGGCAAAAGACGTTATTAAAAGTAGTCAGAGGTAAGGTCTGCTTATGTTTACTATGTTTAAATATCCATTTTTAAACAGTTTAAGTCGTTTTATAAAATATTTCTTGTGGGGATGGAAAACTTTATTATTCAAGCTGCCATTTTGAAAATATCAAGATCATGTGTTCTTGCAACAACCAATCAAAAGACATTTAATCTAGTGATCTCGGCATGCAAAAAAAATCCTCAAAATCGTATACCAAGATGTCCGTACAGACACTTGCGGTTGAGAATTCAATTCTTGTTTGCGTTTTTATTTTTTTTTTTCTCGTTTTAATTAAATTTATTATTTAAAGCTGCATTAAGTTTACCAAATTTCTGAATTTTTTTTGATTTTCTAAAAATATATTTTTTTAAAAGTAGATATCTTCTAACTACGATCCGTGACATTCATTTTCTAAAATTTAATTTCTTTTGGCTGTTAATAAACGAAATCCTCTGACCGGTTGGTCAGTGTTTTATGATGGTAATTATGAGCTTGGAGCATGCGCACGGATGTATGGAAAAGCCTAGAATCGAAAGTGAAACATGACAGATTGCATTAATTGTCCTTTATTAATATCCATTAGTATTTGAAATGGTGTTATTTTTCCCTACGATAAGGGATAAGAAACCGATCGATAGCGCTTGATTGGGGGTAGATGCCTATTTATATGCAAATTAGCCGGTCGCAAAGGTAAATTTTATATCTACGCAAGTGTTTGCTACACTCAAATGAAGTTTCCGGTATATTACGATTTAATAGGTTTATGTTTTGAAAAAGATAAAGCCATGCTGTCTGTCGTGTAAGTATCACTATTAATGGAGGTGACAATGTGTCCATATGTTACATACATTATATATGTCTCTGTGATGGGTCCACAACATTTGGGGTTAGGAGTTCGTTGTAGTAGTAAATAACTAAATAATTTTTCGAAATTTGATTAAATATTTTGTTTGAATATGTAACCTCAGGGTTGTCCAAATTATAACTGAGATTTAAAGTTTTATTTTTCTTAAAGATATTTATTCTTCTTTATTATAAAATTCCAGCATGATAATAAGGAAATGAACATAAATACAGGACGTCAATCGTGGAATAGGCTCAATTAATAAAGCCAGTGTTAATGTACAACTATGGAGTTGTAACAGGACAGGCGATGATTGTATGACTTTCTAGAAAATCAGCTTCGCTACGAGCGCTGGTGTGCAAGAATGTCATTAGTGGCAGTAAAATTGTTATTGTTATAATATTTTGCCCATCATGCAATGTCGGGTCGGCCTGTCATTACGTCACAAGGTCCGAGTCATTTAAATAGACATGTTCAGGTAAACATGTAAACAAAGACACGTGGATGGACATAAACAACTACACGTGGACATAGTATTTACAAAACATACACACAGATACATTTATATACACAATATACCGGTTACAAATACTAATTTCAAGAAAAGAAATTCAATTAAAACAAGAAAAAATTTAAAAAATAAAAACGCAAACAAGAATCGAATTCCTAACCACAAGTGTCTGTGCGGACATCTTGGTATACGATTTTGAGGATTTTTTTTGCATGCCGAGATCACTAGATTAAATGTCTTTTGATTGGTTGTTGCAAGATCACATGATCTTGATATTTTCAAAATGGCAGCTTGAATAATAAAGTCTTCCATCCCCATAAGAAATAGTGTATAAAACGACTTAAACTGTTTAAAAATGGATATTTAAACATAGTAAACATAAGCAGACCTTACCTCTGACTACTTTTAATAACGCCTTTTGCCTTTCTACAGCAACCCAGTAACTGAAGAAGGTATTTTTCGGTTCGGTTTATATACCCTGTTATATGCTAACATGTCGATATCATGCACTTTCTCTGAGCAAGCGTAAAATCGGTAAAAAACTTGATGACACGTCACTACATATGGCTTTTGCCATATGTAAACATATCGACTTATACGTATAATATAGCAAACGCCATATCATATAGACCGTAAGTGGATTTCCCGGACCTGTTGGTTTTACTCATAAGTGAATGAGTGTTAAACTGGGTGTGGTCTAACTTTTAGATACCAGTAAGGGGTAGCTGGTGACAAATATAAGAAAGGTGTTATTTAAAACAGTGACAAGTCATCAACAGCAGCATTTTAAATAAAAGAACCTTGAATAGGGAGTTAAACTATTTGTCTTTAACTCTCCTTCATTCCATAATTTGTCTCTAGTCTAGTCTATTGAATTCTAACAGTTAGCCAATGTCTTATGTTCTATAGTACATAGAGCATTACATTCGACTATATTTAAAAGCGACAGAGGATACTTACCTGATATATAAGACAGCAAGGTTTTACACTAGATGCTACTATTCGCCTAAGTATTGAGTATTGACAAGTTGGCAAAAAACCATGAGCGGATACATATCAATCACACTACTTTTAGAAGTGGATACGAACTAGTATCGAAAGATTTCCGGTAGATATTTATAACTGTTGTATTTGTGCTTAAATCACATTGAACTGATACTTTTGCTCCTTTGATTGTCTGATTGACAGTTTTATACACTATATAGTTCTACCACATTAAAAAAGCAATATTTAATGGTTTACAAATGGTTAAATTTTAATTGCCTGGGTTCGTAAAACGATGGCATTCCTTTCCCTTTTTTTTTTATTATTATTTAATCTACTTTTCCTTTTCCGGTAATGGCAGCCCCCATGGATTTAAACGTGTGTTTGGAAGAAGCTGGTTCGTTGAAGAGTAAAGTGAAGCTAGCATTTGAACGTATGCATTTCTCAAAAGGATGTTGGTTACAATCGATAGACTGTCATTTCCATCCAAATCGTAACATGATAAAAAAAGATTTACCTTTACATTAACAGAAATGCAATGGCTTCGGTCTTGATAATAATTTATATGTCCTAATGTTGTCTAAGTTCGTAGAACTAACAATTTCTATTTGTAAGATTAAATGATGAATCAACCTTTTATTCCCATCTTAATTATCACAATATTGCCAGCAACAGTGTGAAATGAAGTAGCTTGCAGGAGTTTGCAACATTGATTCTCAGGAATTCAAGTCAATTTGCCTCACGGTAAATTCGCCCCCACTTTTAACAACTTCGCCCCCATGTCAAAATCGCCCCCACTTCGCGCAAATTCGCCCCCACTTTCAACAAATTCACCCCACGTACAAAATCGCCCCCTTCAAATTCGCCCCATTTTTTTCTAAACTTCATTTTGTAGTAATGACTTAAGAGTTTATGACGACGTGCTCAAGTAAATTCCCCTGGTACCTGTGCTCTCCATCAGCGACAAAGGTAGAAGGTCTAAATGCAGTAGCTCAGTTGGCAGAGTAATGGCATCGTAAGTGGGAGATCGTGAGTTCAAACCCAGACAAGGTAAGGTCCAAGACTGCGAAGCACTCAGCATTATGATAGCTGGTGTTGTCTCGTTATAAGTGAAATATTTTTGACTTGGGAGTTAAACACCATTACTTAACTCAACTCATAATACTGGAGGCTACTAGACGGTAGTGGATGGTAGCAATATTTCACTAGCTATCATCTAGTACCTTCTAATAGTTCCATATATTTGTCCAAGTTGAAACTGTGGACAGTTGGTATTTAGAGGTAAATAGCAATAATCGTAAAAAAGGACTTTTGATAATCACCATTTCAATATAAATTATTACAATAATTACAACACACCTGGGCTGTCTTTTGTGTGAATTTGGTCAATGCATTATGAATACTCGACATAAATTGCAACACACACAATGCATATTTACAAATAATATGTTAACAGTGTTAATTTGGCATATTCAAGGTAAAATAAATTTAATAATAATAATAAAAAAGTTTTAAAAAAGGTAATATCTCAATAAAAGTTGGGGGCGAATTTTCAAGAAGTTGGGGCGAATTTTCATGAAGTGGGGGCAAATTTGAAGGAGGCGATTTTGACATGGGGGCGAATTTGCAAGAAGTCGGGGTGAATTTGACAGGGGCGAATTTACCGTGGGGCGAATTGACCTGATACCATCCTCAGTAGGATTGGAGCCCCAGTAGCCCATACCCTTAGATCTGAATAAACTGAATATCAATTCCTCTGCATGTTTTCACTTTTTGCTGAAATTTGAACATTTGTTACCTGGTGTATCATTTGCAACAATCTATCCATTGACATCTTGACACAACTCCATCTATATTTCAGATCAAATTCCGTGTTACCTAGCTTTAATGTTTACATGCATCAATATATCTATTTTGAATGAAGACAAAATGTAACCTACTATTAGCTTATAGAAAAGCTGTAGCAACATGGTGCACAACCTCATTGGTTTTTTCACGAATTGAGAACTTTGGTTGCCATATCAAGAAGAGAATCCATTATAGAGATAATTATTGAATACATAATGCATAAAAATTTGTATTTAATTATTGGGTATGTATTTTTTAAACTTTGTAGTGGGTTATGATGTCATTGCTGTTAACTATGTCATACCTGAATTACAGTCACAGACACAAAAGAAGAAACGTAAATCTACAGACCAGGTAATTAATTAATTTTACAGCCAGTATTGAAAGTTACAAAAAAGCCTTGGTTAAAGTTTCTTTGTGTCAAAATGTTAAAGGTTTTTTTAGTTTTAAAATTATTTTATGGACTGAATTACATGCAGTATTAAATCTAAGTGACTAGATAGCTTTCTATACACATGTTATTTAAATTGTTCATTTAAATAATAAATTTGTTTGTTTCATAAATCTCTACTTTTGCCTTTAGTTGTACATTTGTTTTATATATAATAAAGATACTCTTGTTTGTTTTAATACTCAGCAGCAACTACTGTCACCTAGCCAAGTAAAACTGAGTGATGAAATTATAGCTGACCTAAATCTTAAGGTAACTCTCTCTGTCTCTGTCTCTCTCTCTCTGTCTCCGTCTCTCTCTCTCTCTCTCTCTCTCTCTCTCTCTCTCTCTCTCTCTCTCTCTGTCTGTCTCTCTCTCTCTCTCTCTCTCTCTCTCTCTCTCTCTCTCTCTCTCTCTCTGCTGTTTTTGTTTCTATAAAACTGCTCAAAACCATTAGCATTTTAAAGTTTGTTGTCAAAAGTTCCAATACAAAGTGTGGACCTGACTGAATATTGTATAACACACTTGTTTTATTTTTAAAATTTGAAAAAATTGAAATATAAATAATTATTGAAATTGTTTTAGATTTTGAAACTTCTGTTCATATAGAAAATAATTTACAAAATAATACTGCATGTATTTTAGCAAGGAAAACATTCACAGAAACAACTTGCCAGGATTTCAACTGTGATAACTGATACATCAAATCTACATAGATTGGTAAGGAAAACTAGTTATTATATCATTCTTTTCTTTATACATGTATTGATCTTCCTTGATAAAAGAAATCTTGACTGGAATATAATATACTATTACTCCACTCTTAACAGAGAAGCAACTTTGACTAACTTTTGACTAACTTACAGGCATAAACCAAGAGTTTCATCATTTTAAGTTGCAATGCATGTAAGAAAAAGCAGATAGAGTACTAGTACTCAAGTTGCCATAAAACAAGTTGATAAACATTTGCTCAAACATGGATACATTTTGAATTATTAGTAGAACTCTGTCTCATTACAAGTAGCTGAAAAAACATTATATCAAAAGATATCATAACCCAATGGAGCAGCTATTAGATAAGCCCCTTTTATTATGTGTCTCTTTTGTAAAGATAACATAATACTGCAGAAACAGAGAAGTGGGTTACTATGTCATGTTCAAGGGTAGATATGGGTAGATATATGGCCACATATGAGAGAGATACATGTAGGTGACACTGGCCACAGCATTAGAGAGAGTTTGGTTACCATGGCAAAATTAGAGAGGTGGTTTACCATTGTCACTAGAAAAAGGTTTGTTACCATGGCCACATTAAAGATGGGTTGATATAACCATGGTTGTAGCATGAATTATGAATTATTCCTTTGGGTTTTCTTCCAATGTTGATGATAATACACACTTTTTATTACCTTGAGGTAACCAAGACTAATCAAGACTACATTGTAAGTCATTTATAACTTTATACTGTCAAATCTTTTATATTCATAGAAAAGGGTTTTTTTTGTTATAACATCTGCTATAAACAATTGTTGGTAGCTTTTTAAAATATTTATAATGTTAGATTTGACAACTATTCAATTCATAAGTGGTCTAACAAGACAAATTAACATTTTTATAATCAGCAGACTGGGCAAAAAATAAAGGTAAATCAGGAACAGCTGGTTGATAGATGACCAGTTAAGTAGTCATGGTTTTAATTGTAATATGAAGAGGAAAATGCAATCCTTCATAGAATGTGTAGAACTGGCAAATGGTCACTTGTGTTTAAAGGTTTTAATCCATCAAATGTTTTCAGAACCTTAATTTTAATATTTTTCTTACTTTCAAGTCAAGTGAACAAGTACAGAGTTTTGAATTGATAGCTGTCCAACCTACATCTGAAAAGACATTTCATGTAAGTACGTACAACATGTATACAGGAATTTCATTATCGTCCGGGAAGCACATATTTGATTCAGAAATAAGCCATTCCACTGTTTCATTAGGATATGCCATGTGCAATATTTATGATGGACAAAATGTTGACATGGAGGTAGAAAGGAATGTGGGAAAACAGAATTTATTGAGGCAAAGAAATATTAGAAAGAGAAAAAATATTAAGTATTAACAAGTAAATGAGTTCAGCTTAATAGAAAATGTAATTAACATGAGTAAGGTGCTAGTTCTCTATTCTTTTTGTTGGTTTTTATTTACATGTACTTTTTTTTATCATACAAAAGTCTATGAAGTCATAAATGATAATTGCTAAATACTACATAATGCCACATCAATTTTTTTTTGTAAAGAAAAATTGACATTGAAATTTGAACTTCATGAGTATCAAGTTATTAACTTTGCAGTAATTTTTTTTATCCACAAATAGGATCATGATCATAACATAAACAATTTAAATTTGCTTTACTTGCGATGTGGTATTGTCACCATATTGATTGTTTGAGTATAGCTGGAATATTGATGTGCATGTAGTTGACTTCCAAATTCATTCACTTTTGCTGTTTCTTGTCAACAATATTGGTTTTCTTATTGTGAAAATTTTTAAGAGTGAAAATGGTTATCTTCCCCTTAAAATCTTGAAATATAAATGACATGACCTCATTGTGTGTATTTCATAAAGTTTAATTTGATTTGTATAATATACATATTATACTGTACATGTGTATTAATAATTATTTTTGCATTCTCAAATTGTGAACTAATGGCTGTTGCTACTAATGTGTGTGAGTGAATGAAGTGTGTGTCCTGGCCAAAGCTATATCACTAATTTTGAGATGTCACCTAAGCCACAGATTAAGTGGTGAAAGTAGAGTAGATTAAGTTTACACCAACGCTGTACTTTTATGCAACAAATCTAAAATGCAGTACTTAAGCTATTTCCAGTTACTGAGAGTGGTATATTGTACCTTTTCACCAATTTAATTTTTTGAGATTTATGACTTTTATCATAACAAAAAATTACCTAGATATAATAGAATTATTTTAATTCATTTTACAGCAAGCATGTTCTAACCTTGACATTGATATTATAACAATAGATGTTACACAACGTTTACCATTCCACATAAAAAGAGCCTCAATTCACAAAGTAAGTATTGTTGAACCTTAATTGACCTTGGTCAATCACACATAAGAATTTTATTTTATTTATTTATTTTTTTTTGTGTGTGTATTGGATTCATTATGTTTTTTTTTTTTTTTTAAATTTTTTTCCTTTACATATAAATTAGTGGCACATTCAAGACAATGTACATATGCTTTTAGTATGCAAGCCATTCAGGAAGATGAGTCCATCAGACAAAGTTTATAAGAAATGTTTCAATAAATTCAACCAACATGCATTTCAATTTTATACATGTATTTCCATGTAAGTATATGGTATCTTGCTAGAAGGGATTCAATAGACATACACATTGTATGCAGGAGCAAAGTGAAAAGCAACTAGTCACTTGAACAGGCCTCAGATGTTAACCAAAGTATAGCCCAGGGCCATGTTCTAGCTCATCTGAACTAAGTACGGTACACATTGAAACATAGTATCTGAATGGCTGACTCAGTACTATTATAATGGTCTTTATGGTCTGTGATGTTTATTTTTGGTATATCACCATGGCTACTAACACATAAAAGTTGCTTGCCATAAGTGTGTCCTACTTTAAACAAAGTGGATCATAAACACTTGCATTTAAAGTTAATAAGCTTAATCCTTAAGTTAATTGAGAAAAAAATGTCTATTCAAAAATATTTTAAAAAATGCTGATGTGATGTAAAAAATCATTTAACCAACCAGCTAAGCTCCTTAAGCCTGTATCATTCTCTGAAATAATTGTCAATCTTAGTGTCAGCATCAATACAATACGTTTTGTGATTAACAAGTTTATTAAATAAGTATTTTGTAAAATAATATGATGTGCTTGATATATAGACAGTCTTTTGTAATCTCTTGAAATCTCTTGTTTTATGTTAAAATGGTATGCATTCTTTTCTAGGCACTGGAAAGAGGAATTCATTTTGAAATCCAGTACTGTCCAGCAATCAGGGACAGCTCAACTCGGAAAAACACCATCAGTAATGTCCTATCTCTTATAAGTTGTTGTAAAGGCAAGGTTAGTTTTTGGTCATCATTTTAACACTATTGGCTGATAGAGTACAGTAAAACAATGTAAGGTAAAACTTGTAAACACCACCCAATATATTAACAAAATTGGTTTTAGAAGACAGGAGTTTACATAGACTAGAGGTCTTTATTGTTTGTTATTTTAAGTAACAGGGGAATACTATGAAATATGATCTTTATTGTTGACTATTGGCTGTTCTTGAGATTATTGTATCACCTGTGTAAATAACATAGTCAACATGGGGGGTTTGTGGTCCTTTATTGGTGAGCCCTCATCAACATGGCACAATTTTTCTGTAAACAGCAAACAATGCTTGTCTTCTCTGGAAAATGAGAATGTTAAGTTTTTGATATCAGATATTTATTGTAAAAACACATTATAAGCAGGATGGATTTATAAATAAAAAATCTGAAGTCTATCTGAATAATGATTCTGTATTTTCACTCCTAGTCTTTAATGTTGAAAAAAATCTATGTGATTTTTAATGCAAATATACCTGTTATAATTTTTAGAATGTGATATTGACAAGTGGATGCTTAAAGGTAACCAGAACACACACACACACACACACACACACACCAGAATCTTTTTATATGTTTGACTCCAGGGCCCAGTTTTACAATCTTTTTCCCCACTAAGATTTTTTTACTTTAATTTTATTAGTGAATTTGGAAATTTTGACAATCTTTTTGGAACAACTAATAAAAATTTTTTGACAAAACATGCATGAAACAGTTTTTATAATCTTGAAGTTATCTTCAAAATGACGCCTTAAATTCTTGAATATTTTAAAAATTTACAAAGTTATCAAGATTTCATATTTGCCCGTTTCGAATTAAGGAAAATCTTAGTTAGGAATGATTGTGAAACTGGGACCAAGTTGACTATATCTCATAATCTTTAAGAAATATTCATTTAAATCTTTTTTTTTTTTTTTTTTACCTTTTTATTATTCCCTGGCATGAGGTGGTAATTGTTTTACCTGAAGTTCATGTACAATAGCAGTTACAATTACCAACAAATACCAATTTTTTTTAGTCTAATTGGTCTCATTGGCAGAGCTTGCGTTACTGGTCTGAAGTACTGGCTTATGATTCATAGTGCCTTGCTTGGCTTAGGTTGGAATCCCAACTTGGAAATATTTAGTATGAGAAATTTTGTTAACTCTTTGTGGAAAATAAGTGGTTTTTTCTTAGAAGTTTTTGATTTTCCTTTTGGAATCCCATGTTGGAAATATTAGTTCACATCCAAAAGAACCGTGATTTACAAATGTAGTATGAGAAAGTTTGTTAACTCCTTGTGGAAAGTTAGTGGTTTTTCTCCAAGTTCTTTGATTTTCCAAGATCTGACCACCCAAATATATTAAAAACATTTTGACAAAAATAATATTAAAGTCTTCCTATGATTACTGGTAAGTGAACATATCAGAATTCTCAAAAAGGTCACAGTTTAAAGAACAAAACAGGTTAAGATGTTATATTTACATATGCATGTATTTACATGTATCTCTCTCTAAATAGTTACATTCTATTTACTTGTTTCCCTCTAAAAAGTCTAAAGTTGTAAGGTTCCCTCTTACAACATTTTACCAGTGGCTACATAAAGAATTGACCACAGTAATTATGTGTGTACATGTACTTTTAACAATTTTTAATTTTGCCATGTTTTGTTTCAGCCAATAGAATTACGAGGACCTTATGATGTAGCTAATTTGTATCCTTTTATCAACAAATAACATTCCTATACGTGTCCGCATGCCCATGTATCTGGTTTCACTTTTCTTATTAGTTCTGCTTTACAGATTTTGGATTGATAGGCGTGTTTTTATGTAAGAACTTCAACAGCTTACTAAGTAAAACTTGTGTGCCCCATCTCTTTAGTTTTATGTTGATTAGTAGATTGGTCATGTTTTCTGATTGGTTTTGACCAAATTATTCTTAAAGGATGTGATGGACATTTACCTCGTTCCTGGTAACTTGATGGTCAGCCTGAAAATATGACTTTTATTGTCCATAAACAAAGAATTATATATTGATAAGCAGAATATATCCTGAATAATCAATTCATGATGAGAAAATACCCCTTACATGTCTACTCTCTGTAAGTGGGAGGTCACAGTTCCAACTGTACTAGATTTGCTAAAAATTTTGGAATTTCAATTTTTGTTTTTTTTTTTTATCTAACCCAAAAGTTTTTCAGTGGTATTTGTTTGGGTTTTGCCTTTGACAGTTCTCTGAAACTGCTTATTGGATTTTCATGAAACTTGATGGAAATATTGGTAGACAAAATAAATGATAATTTGCGTATTTAGGACTGTTAATTTCAAAGAGTGTTCAGTGATTTTTGTTGAGCCTGGCATTACCATAAGGCAAGACTTAGGTGCGACTTCTCCAGTGTAGGGGGTGGCGGTGTGTCAAAATGTGAAAGTTTATGTTAAAGTAATTTATTTTCTGCTCGATCAAAAACTAACCAGGCAAGACTTTTAATTCCATGGAGTTCTTGTTTTTTTAAAGAGTTAGGCTCTTTGAAATTTATTACAATATTTTTTGTGCTTAGACAGTTGTCTTAAACTGCTTATTGGGTTTTGTTGAAATTAAAATGAAGTGCTATAGTTCAATACTTTTTTCAGAGTTATAATGACCATTTGAATTTTGTATTCACATCAAAATTCTGTGTCTAGAATTTTAAACTTCTCTTAGAATTTTTTGGAAATTTGGTTAAAATGATCATAGAGAAGTGGTTAGGTTCATATCACTGGCCGTTTGGGCTCAATAATTATTTCTTGATCCTTTCTTTTTCCTTAATCAACACAGAGGAATGATATTTGGTTTAACACAAGCTCAAGGGAAAGAAGCAATAACCACTAACTGTAGAGCTGTCCTTTATCACTCTGGTAAGGCTATAACTTCTATTAGTACATTTTAAATAATTATGGGATTTTAATGTATGGTTATACATTTTATACATTTATTTATAAGATATAAAAGTTCAAACATACTTTTAACATTTCTGTAAAATTATTTTTATGAATTACAAAGTTAATGCGAGTTAAAAAGGAAGTCTTTAAGAATTTGTGTGTTAAGCTCCTGTTCAGTATGTGCAATATCAGTAAAAAATAATTTCATTTTCTTTGGCTTGAAATAAAAAAAAAAAAAATTAAAATTTAAAATTAAAAAAAATAATAAATAAATGTGTAAGTTATGAATTAAAAATTTAAAGAAAATTACAGATACAATGATTCAAGAGGTAGTTTCATCTGTATGAAAAAGATGTACAGTATGTTAGGGAAATATTAAGGCATGTTGTTTCATTTACATGTATCTCCTTCAGGTCATGGGTAAACATGTAATATTTGTTTGTTTTTCTAGAATCAAGAAGAGCCTTAAAGTCTACTATCAGTGTTATTAAATCTTCACAGATTCAGAGTAAAGACAGTTGGATATTAAACAAATGTAGACTAGATACAGATGGTGAAGGCAATGGTGATGATACGGAGGCTAATAATATACAACAGGTCAGAAAGAAGATTAGAAATGAAGATGTGATAGGTGATGGATAATTTGTCAGCAGAACAAACTAGACAAAAAAATGTTAAAAAGTCAACTTCGGGTTATCAAAAAGGCTAATAAAAACAGTCTAGAATGGTTATTTGAGAAGTGTTTCAGATACAGACAGACTAGAAATAGCATAAATTTTAAACATTCAGAATACCTCAAGTTCTGTCAAAATGTAGACAAAAACAGTCGAAACAGTACATTGAGATGAAGATAGGTGTTTAAAACATGGACAGTCAACTTATAAAGCATAACTTTAAGATATATAACATCTTGCTGTCGTACAATAAAAAGTTAATGGATTACCAAACTTTCTTGATGATTTTAAATTATTAGGAGATTTTCATGATTTCCAATCAAAAAATGATAGCCTCAATGAGAGAAATAATATTAACTAGGCTTAAATACTTATTGTAAGCAATCAATGAATAATTATCTAGTTTTTTTTCTCCAGGCACTAAAATTTTCTCCACCATCTCAGAATGGACTGTCTCATCATAAACTAATAGGAAGCATAACTGAGGCAAAAAATGTGGTCAATCCAGTAACCTTTCTGGCCATTGTTTGCATATTTATTAACATCTTTGTACAAACATTGCTTGCCATCAAAAAATTTAGATGAGATAATGGCATGAGGGCCAGGATA
The DNA here is from genome assembly GCA_029721355.1 of Tegillarca granosa. Classification (NCBI taxonomy): domain Eukaryota; kingdom Metazoa; phylum Mollusca; class Bivalvia; order Arcoida; family Arcidae; genus Tegillarca; species Tegillarca granosa. Next base: position 24,211,581 of record CM056605.1, read on the forward strand.
GACATTCAATGGAACTCGCCAACATACCACGTGATCAATACCTCTTAATATTTGTGTGGAATGAAATAGATATTGTTTACATCAAATATTCCTGGGAAAATGTCATTTTATGTGATTCCATTGCCAACAGAAATAGTTGTCCAGCATAAACATTATGAGGTATCACATGAAGCTTTGGGGAATTTCATCTAAAGCTTTTGATCAACTAGCTATGGAGTCAAATCACATCAGTTTTCGGATAGCTTTTATTGCAAGTGAAAGACCAGTAGCTCTGTCTTTGTTGTTGTTAAAGATGATTTGAAATAATGTAGAAAACGGGTGTTTCTTCATCATGTTGGTACTTGTTATCTGTATATACCTACATGTATATTATTAAATGTTCATTCCTTGCCACACTCTTACAACCTTCATTAACTAAGATTTTCCTTAATTTTGACGTTGTTTGAATTCTTTTATGAAATATCCAGTATGTATTACAAATAAAAAATATTTGAAAAAATAAAATAAAGATGTCATGAACATTTAAAAACCTTCATAGTAACAGCTAAATTAAGTTTGTGAATAACTTGAAAACAAAGAAAATTATTCAATTTTCATTTACGGCCTCAATTTTTAAGGCAAAATCTTAGTTAAGAAATGAGCCAGCTGTTTTTTTTTTAATAAATTCTGAAACCAACATACATTTTAACTTATATTTCAGTGCAAGTGTAATGAATCTTTCTAGAATGGATTTGAATGATAGAATTAGTAAAAACTTGTATACAGATGCCCAATGTAATTTTGACATTTTTCTACAGTCAAGTGCCCATGTCCAAATTTAAGAAAGATTATGGATGGTTATGATCACTTAGATTCATTGTGACTGCTCACTAACGTTCAATAAAAGGAAAAATTGTATGCACAAGCAGTGGAAAGAAACCAGTCTCTTGAACAAGCTTATGTATGTCTGTCATTATATACAGATTAGATTAGATTTCTAAAGTGATTTTAAAGCTGTATTACTGAGTTCATTATGTTTAATTTTGTGCCTTATTTGTTTTACTTTTTTTACTTTACCATTTGTATAGTTTCATTTTATAAGTTGTTTTGGCTATAGCCAAATAAACATGTACCAATTTTTATATTTGTAATTTTCATTGATACGAGCTACATACATGTACATGTACAACAAACATGTGGATAACCTGTTTTATCCTTTGTTTATTCCATGAATTGTTATTATCTGTACGTTTTTACATACATGTAAATATGAAAATTAATAAATAAAGCTTGTTGTTGCACATATTTAAGAAAATCTTTTCTCTATTGAACTACATGTACAGTACATGTATTTCTCAAGCCACATTTGTACCTAAAATACATGCATCTTTGTGAGATTTGGTGACATACAGGTACCATACCAAATTTCTACACTTAATTATTAAGCTGATATTAAATCAATTAACTTGACAGATTCATTACCACAATTAATATTATATTACATAACTGATGGACAAGTACTTGTACTTTGTGACAGTAAACAAAACCATGAACAGGCTGTAACACAAGCCAATGACAAAAACAGCCAAACTATACAAGACAAAGAGATGTAAACAAATAATGCAATTACATGTAAATGGACATTTAAGTCAATGTCCAGTAGTGGTTATAACACTACTGACAGGCTTCAAACTTACATGTATTTTATAAACAGTGGTCCATTAATATACATGTACACAATTAAAATCTAAAAATGAGCCATGTACTACCAAACAATGAGCCAATATTATAACAATACAATACAATCAATTTTACATGATGTATTAATTTGTATCATAATCAACAATGTAACTGTGTTTAAAGTTGATGCTGTCAAAGTCCTAAAAACTTAACACATAGTACATGCTTAGTTGATTAATAATACTTTCTAAAATTGACATTTCTAAAAACAAAATTACTAAGATATGACAATCTACAACGTCCAATTCAGCATTATTTAAATGGTTCTGTTACTGATATGATAATATATCTGCCTCTTTAAGCTTATTACAATTCTTTAATAGTAACATACATGTATAATAAATGATATTCAAATAAATTCACCACTACAACAGTAATAGCCTAATTTACAGCTTTTGTAGATTTGTTTACTGTAAATCAATATTTTTGTGCACAGTTTCTTTTAATGATGTAAGTTTTTTTTTTTTTTAACTTTTCAATTTTTTATGAATCACCAAAAAATAAGCATATAACAGCAAGTCAATGTATCATGATTTGAGTATTGTGAATTTTTTAAATTCCAATAAAGTTGATGAATATTTCATGTCCCAACAATTATTATTGCAAAAAAAAAACTTGTGTTGATATTTTCTTGTTATATAATACACATGTAAGTACAAGTACAAAAGTAGATGATTGTGTATTTCTTATAAAATGGTCAAGTACCAATACTCATGAGATAAAGGGATGGTATATATAAGTCATAATGGTAGTCTTTGTTCATGTACACTTATATCAATGAAAATCAGTCGGTTTGTCCTTTTTCAAATATTTCTCTGAGTGTCTGCATTCTTTTTTCAAGGAGTGATTTTCCAGCTCCTGGGTGGCTGCGATGGTAAAGTTGTATGATCTGACTATATTCTTGGAATGTAAAATGAAGTCCCTTTTCTGCCGCTGCTGTCAGTATATCCTGTAAGACAAATTATTAAAATGAATTCTCATTTTAAAATTGAAAAAAGGTTGTTAGACAATTGTCATTAAACATCATTAAGCATTGTATCATTCAAATAGCTGAAGAACTGCTGATGCAATGAACCCTTGACGGTATTTATTTTAATATCAGAAATAAGCACCTGTGAGTTGTACAGTACAATCTGATTCAATACAATCATTTGTTCACTTAGATCTGACTTTATTTGGGGTGGGGGATTAGGAATCAATTGATGATCTAAAATAGTTCAAAACCAGTCTATTTACATCAGGAATGAGATACAAAAGTTTACAGAATTGTCTAGTCTACTTACATCAGGATTGAGATACAATAATTCATAGTATTGCCTAGCATGATCTAAATCTGGTTCCCTCGACATTGTGATATTGGTCAGGTTCTGCTGTATGGCAAAAAGATTCCTACACCTGTAAACATAAAATTAGAAATTTTAATTCATTCAGATTTTATTAATAAAAACTACCAGTAAAGGCATAATTTGTTTGAGAATGATATGCAAGATCTATTTTACTTACATCTTTTTGATGCCATTTTCATTGATTTTCTTCAGATATTGTATACTGTTCATTAATATTGAAGCCACTAATAAACCAAGACTTTCAAAAATATACCTGTAAATAAAGATATAGTAAAACATTTTTATAATGTCTTTTGGTACATGTATGAAAGCAAATTACTAGTTTATTAAAGGCTAAATGATTAGGTAAAGCACCTCTTATTCAATCTCCCCAAATTGCAACGCAATTGGATTTTAGGTGACATATGAAACAGAAAAAATTGCATCACTGATGATGGCATGATGACTCCATTAAAATGATCTTTATGGCTGTAATGACAGAAAAGTTTTTGTCTCAAACCAGATATTGCTAAATATACAAGTTATTTTTATACCAAAATGTTTCTCCTTTATATGATGAAATTGTTAGATTAGTTTTTAACCAGTTAAATTTCACAGGATATCAATATATCTAAGAAAATTTCAATGTTGTTCAACAGGTACACTTGCGACTAAGCATTTCTGTTTTCTATTTTGTTATTTACAATACTATTTCACTTGCTAGGCCAAGGGATATCTACTTGCTTCATATCCAATGAAGTTACATGTAATAAAAATTCATAATGACCAACTAGATGAACTAGACTGAAATACTCTGGTATCTCCAATAAAAAGGAGATAGTAAGCTGCATAGTTTACTTTATGAACTATTGTGTAGTCTTGCAAAAAAGAATAACCTACTATAGTATAAATATAAGTAATTGTACTTGAATGGTCAAGGAGAGATTAATTACCTGGTGTATAACCCTATACATGTACAGTAGGTTAGGTAAATTGTCTCCCTTAAACCAAATACTCTGGTATATGATAAAATTGTTAAAATACACTCATTGCACTAATCTTTTGTAAAATTGTTTATTTATACATGTAAAACTGTCCTAATGTTACTCTGGCAGGTGAATCCATGGGCCCAAACCCTGGCACCTGCTTCCCTTAATTAAGTTCTGGGACAATAAAAAACATGAAAAACTGTTGTGTAGATACATGTATCCTATCATTTATGAGAACCTTGTTTCTTATTTCTATATAAACATGTACTTCATGTAAAACCTACTTGAATTTACTGGGCTGTAAACTTTGTGACAAAACCTCTTCTATCCCAGTTAAATCTTTATTTAATTTCAGAACATTAGAATCTGGGTCAAGGTCATCTATAGGTCCTGCATAATTAGACTGAAAAAATAAAAATAAAATTTATTGTTTTAAATATTGTGATAATTGAAAAAAAATTCAAAACATTCCATGTAATTCACAAATTAACTGAAAGTGATCAAAATAATAAATATTAAAGGATTAATACGTATCAATTTTGAAGGTTTACATTTTCATAACACATTGATATACATGTACTAAATGTATCTTAGAGGTATACAGCTTTGTTCATGTTCTAATTTTAATGTTTACATTGCCACAACATGTTAATATTCTACATGTATGTTTAAGCAATAATAAGAATAAATTTATTATTATTATTACATGTATTATTTTTCACATCCACATACTCAGTTCATACCAATGTTCAAAACCCAGTTTGAACAGATCCTAGTGGCCATTTGTTTTGCTCACTTGCTGAGTGATTTATTAAACTTACTCAGGATACTCCCACATTCCTGAACCGACTGTCAAGATTAATATGATCGTTTGGCACAGGATTAAAACTTTTCCAACTATCTAATTCAGACATTTCTAACAATTCTCAAAATAAATCAACAATTTTTCTTGGAAAAAGATGGCATAATAACAATGACATAAAAATAAATTTAAAATTAATTACCTGTTTGGCTACAGGTAGAAGATAGTAGAAACAGTGGACTCTAATTTCTAAGTAAATCAGTAACAAACATATCTCTGATAAATCAAGGAAATCTTTAACTAAACTGTGTAATGATCTGTAACAAATAAAAATGAAAAGATCATTTGTAAAACATGTGGCTGCAATCTACAATAAATATCTAAATTATCAGCACTGTATTTTTACTCAAACCACATATATTTATTAGAAAACAACAAATTATATTTCATTTTTAAATGAAATTCAGTGATGTTTCAGCAATGCAGTGTTTACTGTATAATTGTAAATACAGTGCTGTTGCCAAATATAATAGGTTTTGAACCATTTTTAATGTAGTTGTAGTTTTGTCTGTATATGTCAAGGGAGACAACTGGAAAATATCTGCCATTGTTACAGAGGTTTGTATCATGTACATGTGTATACTCACTCTAATGTTTTATCAGACACTGGTGGTAGCTCCTGTAAAATAAATTGAAGCCAAATTAACTTTTTGGTTTCTGATGTAAACACAAGATATCTTTATATGCCACGTTAGTTTCGTAAATATACTGTCAAAAGTGTTGAACACAGGGACATCTAGTTGCCTTTAATATAATGCCCTAAGGTATATTGAAGATTCCATAGCGACTGACTAGATAGACACTGCCAATTTTACAAGTAATGGTTAGCTATTTAAAGCTACATTAAGTTTTTCAATTTTCTGAATTTTTTTTGATTTTCTAAAAATATATTTTTTTAAAAATAGATATCTTCTAACCATGATCCGTGAAATTCATTTTCTAAAATTTCATTTCTTTTAGCTGTAAATAAACGGAATCCTCTGACCGGTTGGTCAGTGTTTTATGATGGTAATCATGAGCTTGGAGCAAGGGCACGGATGTACCGAAAACCCTAGAATCAAAGGTGAAACATGACAGATTGCATTAATTGTCCTTCATTAATATCCAGATGTATTTGAAATGGTGTTGTGTATCCCTTACTAAGTCACACATGAGAAATTCAACAAAGTTCTGTGTTTAATTTATTGTATTTCACCATTTTGAAAGTTGTGTTTAAATGACCTGGGTTTTGATGACGTAACCATGTTCTAATATTAGATCCCAAATGCTGCATCTCGCTGGGTAATAATGTAATTTCTGTATTTATTTGAGCTTTTATCGTTGAACCAAATGTAACATTGTTCATTAGGAACATCATTAATTAGATTAGCACCGTTTTAATTTTTTCTTTGGAAAACTTAATGCAGCTTTAAATAACAATATAAATCAAGATTTTGGTTCATCAAGCATTTGTAAAAACTTTCTTAATTATTTATAGGTCAAGTTGGACTAAAAAATTTCATTTTATCTAGTTTTTTTTCTCGGACCAGTCACTTTTGAAATGTACTGATCTATAACAACAATTTATTAGTCCTAAAGAATCAGTTCATTTTGTGATCACTATATACTGTACCACTTGGAATACAATAGAACTTGATGTTTACTGAGTAAACTGAAAACCTGGCTCAACTGAACAGTTTAAAAGAACATACTCCTAATATTGTTAAATCAACCTGTATAAACTAATTATTATGAACAAAACATCTGTCTGTAAGAAACAAACACAAAAACATTTCCAAGGTCTATTGAACTAATAACATGACAAACTTGCTAATTCATCGTCAAGAACTAGGAGGGTCAGTGGATTTTCAACCCTTGCATAGCCTTTTTGACTAGGTGGCTTATTTATGCAGGTTAAATATAGTAATGATTATGATATCATACTTACCAAAAGTTCATAACAATTCCAGGACTAAGATATTTATTATATTTTAAATCTGAATAGTTTTGTTTGTGTTTTTAGACTTGTACCTGTACATGAAAGAATTTGAAGTGCTTATTTGAACATTGTCAAAGAATAGTTAAAATACACTGTGCTTTATCAGACACCAAAATTGGGATTGATATAGATAAACTTACTGTAGAGGTTAGATCAGCTGGCGTAGTTAGTGTATTTGATGATCTAGCTGACAAACAGGTTGAAAATATTTTCAATCTTCCAGCAAACCATTCCTGCAACAGAGTAGATGGAGAAATAAAATCTAAATACACTGAAGTAAAGTATCATCTGAATAATTGACAGGAAAAATAATCCATGGCTTTTATTTAGTTTATTCTTGTGAAAGTGTTATGTCTTGTTTTTGAAATCTTTAACATGTGTTTTATACCTGGATAGGAAAGTGTTGCCTAAATCTAAATACACTACAGTACACTATTCATCTGAATAACTGACATGAAAAATATTTCATGCCTTTAGTTTATTCTTGTGAAAGTGTCTTGTCTTGTTTTGAAATCTTTAACACATGTTTTATACCTGGATAGGAAAGTGTTCCCTATCAAACATACATGTAATGTAAGTTTGGTTTGCCACCATTAAGTCTACTTAATCGGGTTAAATACAGTAACTCAAACATTTTTTTTTCTCAAAAATTATTTCAAATGATTATAGTTTTTGTGATGACATTAGATACAGTTTCACTTAAAGTCAACTGTCTCTGTACCAGAAAACTGCAGATTCATTCTGTTTACATGACAAGACTTATTTAACTACATGTAAATTTGTATTTGGTGAAATGAAAGTAATAATATAAATAAGTACATAATTATTAAATACTGTATACATTTTTCAGTTGTATTTTAAAGGTGTTATCACTGGTAACAATGGTTTCTTGTGTGACTTGAGAAAATAATTATAAAAAATATTATAACTAGTCCCAAAACTTCTAAAACTCAATATGTATATTTTAAAGTCCTTAAACTCAATATGACGTCTCGATATAAGTGAAATATTCTTGACTGGGACGTTAAACACCATTACTCAACTCCTTAAACTCAATATATATAATGCACTCCTACCAAACTCTCATGTACATTAGCCACAGCTCTCAGCTGTGAGACATCAGTGATGACTTCCTGTTGTGGTATGAGTGAATCTGCTGATGACAAGTTACTGATGAGAATGGTTGCTTCTTTAGAATTTAAAGCTCGCATTTCATCCTCAGAACATATTCTCTGGTTCAAATCACTGTCTTCTGTAGGCTGTAGTATTTTCCAACTTGGCAATGATCTGTAAATATAAAATACTGGTATATACATGTACATCTGTACATGTAGTTGGTATTTTATTTTAACACACCCTTACCCTAACCTTATATGGAGCCTCAGTGGCCAAGTGTTTTAAAGAACCAGTTTATGGATAGCAGTAGCAGTGTGGGAAAAGATGAATATTTTCTGTGGCCCACAACCCTGGGACAAACCTTCCCGTGAGATAACCTGATTAAGGTCTACATGTCTCTCTTGTCATCAGATTTATTCTGTCTTAAACCTGTGTTGATATATATACACTGTATTTACCTGGGAACATGTACATACTTGTATCTTCATTTTTGCCAACAATCAAGCCAAACTGTATAACACGTGCTGATACATGTACATTATATTTACCTGAGTAAAGTCCTTATATCTTCATCTTTAGCCCAGGTAGCACTGATAACTCTCTTATCATCAGAATCATACTGTACTATACCTGGAGTTAAGAACAACAAACAATTATCAATATCAGGACACATGATTGTAAAACTGGAGCCAAATAATAAACAACTGAAAAACTTTTACTAGTGGGAAATCATACAAAATATTTACTAAATCAATTTTAACTCGGACCACCTAATTATGAACATCATTTACAACCAAAAAAAAAAAAAAAAAAAAAAGTGTATGGTACTTGTATTTGAGCTTTATCAATGCATACCTCTATAAGCTGAATGACATGTATCTCTGTAGTCTTAAGTATGTTACATATCATATTTAGGAACTGGTCAGCGTAATCAGGTAAATCGTGCATCAGCTCCCGTAACTCGTTAATGTTCCTGTCAACTGTAACTGTACTCTAAAATAATAATTTTATTAATTATAATAAGGAAAAAAATCAGCATAGCTAACCTGCATATCTACTCAATCATTCTAGAACCCAAATTTTGAAATTTATTCCTATGTATCCATTTTCTTGCTCAATCTTTTAATTGCTTCTCGATTTAGATGCCCTAAGTAACCTTCTTTTTTTAAACTTATAAAAGGTGTCTTAGAGTGTGCTGACTAACAGCTTAAGTGGGGAAATAAACAAGAGGCCCATGGGCCTTAACACTCACTGGAGGAAATGTGCAAATCTTGCGAAGAACTTTATTACAACAAGAGGCCCATGGGCCTTAACGCTCACCTGAAGATATGTCTAATATTGTTTGCAAAGTGCAATAGACAATATATTAAGTACAGAAACTTTAAAAGTTTTGTCAAGTTAAGAAGTCCCACAAAACTGAATCAGGAATATATCCACTAACTTTTCATTTATAAGTACCTTATAAAATATGCATGAAGTAACTGTAGTGCAATCATTAATCAATTTCAGTATAATTATGCAGCTATGTCCTTGACCTTTGAACATATATGACTTCAAACCATATATGATTGTCATGTCAATACCTACAATATTCTAATATACATGACTATGCATGAAATTAATAGCTTTCAAGATAATTAATAATATTAGTATTCCTATGTTGATATGACCTTGACCTTTCAACATATAACCCTGAACCCTATATCAAAATGACCGTCATGTCAATACCTACAATATTCTAATATACATGCCTATACAAAAAAGTAATATTTTTCAAGATAATTAGCAATTTAAGTCATCTTCTGCAGCTGTGACCTTGACCTTTCAACATATTACCTTGACCCATATATCAAAATGATCATCATGTCAATACCTACAATATTCTAATATACATGCCTATACAAAAACTTAATAGTTTTCAAGATAATAAGCAATTTAAGTCTTCTGTTGCAGCTGTGACCTTGACCTTTCAACATATGACCTTGAACCATATATCAAAATCGTCGTTGTTGCAAAACCTACAATATTCTACTATATATGCCTATACAAAAAGTTAATAGTTTTCAAGATAATTAGCAAGTTCAGTCTTCTTTTGCAGCTGTGACCTTGAACCTTCAACATATGACCTTGAACCATATATCAAAATGATCATTGTTGCAATACCTACAATATTCAAATATACATGCCTATACAAAAATTAATAGTTTTCAAGCTAATTAGCAATTTAAGTCTTCTGTTGCAGCTGTGACCTTGACCTTTCAATATATGACCTTGACCCATATATCAAAATGTTTCTCATGTCAATACCTACAATAGTCCAATATACATGCCTATACAAAAAAGTAATATTTTTCAAGATAATTAGCAATTTAAGTCATCTTCTGCAGCTGTGACCTTGACCTTTCAACATATTACCTTGACCATATATCAAAATGATCATCATGTCAATACCTACAATATTCTAATATACATGCCTATACAAAAACTTAATAGTTTTCAAGATAATAAGCAATTTAAGTCTTCTGTTGCAGCTGTGACCTTGACCTTTCAACATATGACCTTGAACCATATATCAAACTCGTCGTTGTTGCAAAACCTACAATATTCTACTATATATGCCTATACAAAAAGTTAATAGTTTTCAAGATAATTAGCAAGTTCAGTCTTCTTTTGCAGCTGTGACCTTGAACCTTCAACATATGACCTTGAACCATATATCAAAATGATCATTGTTGCAATACCTACAATATTCAAATATACATGCCTATACAAAAAATTAATAGTATTTCAAGCTAATAGCAATTTAAGTCTTCTGTTGCAGCTGTGACCTTGACCTTTCAATATATGACCTTGACCCATATATCAAAATGTTTCTCATGTCAATACCTACAATAGTCCAATATACATGCCTATACAAAAACTTAATAGTTTTCAAGATAATTAGTAATTTAAGTCTTCTTTGCAACTGTGACCTTGACCTTTGAACATATGACCTTGAACCCATATATCAAAATGATCGTTGTTGAAATACCTACAATATTCTAGTATACATGCCTATACAAAAAGTTAATAGTTTTCAAGATAATTAGCAATTTAAGTCTTCTTCTGCAGCTGTGACCTTGACCTTTCAACATTTGACCTTGAACCTATATATCAAAATGACCGTTGATGCAATACCTACAATATTCTAATATACATGCCTATACAAAAAATTAATAGTTTCAAGATAATTGGCAATTTAAGTCTTCTTTTGCAGCTGTGACCTTGACCTTTCAACATATGACCTTGAAACTATATATCAAAATGGTTGTCATGTCAATACCTACAATATTCTAATATACATGCCTATACAAAAAGTTGATAGTTTTGAAGATATAGTGACAAATATATAATTTCTAGCAATTTCCCCACTCAGTGCCTTACAATTTCCCCATTTTGGGCCCCATGGCTATAATTTGTGCAAATCTGAAAATAGATGACCTAAGGATGTTATAAATGAAATAACTAAGGTATATCTCTTGTAGATTCAGAGGAGAAGATTTTTAAAGTTTTTTACTATTTCCCCCCGTGTGGGGCCCCAAGGGAACATAACTCCTTCATTTGTGCAAATCTGAAAGGGCTTCACCCAGGCATGATGGTTACCAAGTTTCATTAAATTTGGCCTGGTGGTTTTGGAGGAGAAGATTAAAATGTAAAAAGTTTACGCACGACACACGACCGGACGAGGACGAAGCACGACGGACGGAGATGGATAGCCATAGCTCATCTGAGCTTTCAGCTCAGGTGATCCTAAAAACTTTATGAAATTCCTCAAGTTTGGAAATCCGGTAAATAATTAATCAGAAATATCTAGTCACTTTTCATTTTATACATGCTTATATGCATGATTTAAATAGTACAATGAATGATTTCCAAATAATGATTTGAGCTTTGAACATATGAACTTGAACCTTATATCAAAATGGTCGTAATATCAATACCTACAATATTCTAATACACATGATTGTACAAAAGTTAATGGTTTTCAAGATAATTCACAATTTCAGTACACATATGCAGCTATGACCTTGACTTTCAACATATGACCTTGAACCATATATCAAAATGATTGTCATATCAATACCTACAATATTCTAATATACATCCCTATACAAACAGCTTATAATTTTCAAGCTAATGCACAATTTTAGTATTCACAAGCCAAAAATAGCATTTCAGGGGCAACAACTCCTACATGGATTATCATATAGTTATGAAACTTGGTACCTTTTTAAATTTTGTCATGGCGAACATTTTAACAATGTTTTGAATTTAAATATCTCTTAAAATTTGCAAGAAAATTGCCTAAAACTGCATAAATCACAAATGAGCTCATGACCTTGACTTGTGACCTTGACCCTATTTTAAAGTCATTTCAAGAAAAAGTCAAAACTGAAAACCCCATGTCATTTTCTGTTCAAATAGTCAAGTTATAACAATTTGAAGCCATTTTAAGAAATTTTTAAAATTAAACACAAATATGCGCTACCCATTTTGCAACCAAATTTCACGAAATGAACAAAACTGTAGGCTGAAGTCCCTAGAGAAGCCAAATATTACATCAGATTTTTCCTCCCATCATCGATTTTGGAGAAGATTTTTCTAAGATTTTTGGACCCCTAGGTCACCTTGACCTAGTTTTGGTAGCCATGGCAACGCCATGAACAAATCTGAATTGCACTAGCCCATATATGCATGTAACCAAGTATCATTGAAATCTGTCCAGCAATTTTGGAGAAGTCAAAAATAGGTGTTTATGACGCACATACCACATACATACATAGGCCGTGCCATGCAATAAGCTCACATGACCTTTCGGTCAGGTAAGCTAAAAATAATATCAAAATATTTTGAAGTCCTGACTCCTAAGTAAGGTTAAAGTGCCCTTGACTTCAAAAGCCAGGGAAATGCATCTTGCTCAATACCTTTCTACTATAGAATTTACTCTAATGAAAAAGTATGTTAAAACATTGGATTTTTTATAACTGAAACAACTTTTTTTATTAAATATTTAAGCAAGAAGAAAATGAAGCCACAATTTAGGGGTGTGTGTGTGTGTGTGTGTGTGTGTTGAAAATCACAGATTTTATCTATTAAATAACTCAAAGTCAAATTTCATGTATTTTGAGTTATCAAAGTTTCTCACCATTAGAAGTGGTCTGGTCACTGACAAATCTCTCTGAGTCTTGTGGTCAATTACATGTCTTAGTGCATCAAAACCTACCAAAAAATTACAATGTATATAAATATTCGCATAAATATTCCTTCCATGCAAATAAATAAAAGTTGCAGTAGATGCTGTAAGAAGAACAAAATAACTTGTTTACACATCTATAGTCCATCAAACAATTAATTGTAACTACAATATTTAACAATTTTTTAAATGAAAAACAAACTTGGGTGTCAATCTAAAATGCAAAAATGTTCCTAAAGACAGTAGATGTAAACTTTTATTCCATAAAAAACTTTAACCAGAAAAAGCAATTACTATAAAGTTGCAACTGGCCTTGTTGTCAGTATACATCTGTACTTCCTACAAAAATCAGATCTCCAGGTTTCACTATCTTTTGAAAAATCAGATACATTACCATAAGTAATATTTTGTGCAATAAATATAAATTACCGGTACACTTAAGTA